>VWYH01009270.1:0-150518 GCA_013399365.1 Pampusana beccarii
TCATCAATTCTAGAGTGCTGTCCGACTGATACAATCCCAGCTACAAGCCCATCCCCCTTCAAATCTAGTTTAAATCTCTCCAAATGAGCCCTGCTAAAACATTAGGAAAGATCTAAAGAGCTTAAATTGAATGAGATACTGTATTCATCTGTGTGACTTCTTTGTTCACTAGACAACCCCTGTGATGATAAAAAGGTCAGTGCTGCACCAATATACCCACTGTATCCTTTAATCTTTTTTTTTTATTTATGTGTTTAAATCAAGCAAGAGAGAGCTATGTTAAACAGTTGTATTGATTTTTTTTTCTTTTGATTCTATTAGTTTAGCTTCAGGGTCAGCTACATGGTTTGTGATATTCCCAGAACAACATCATTCTAAGGCACCATTGCACAACTCTAATACTGTTTAGAAGACCAAAAATATAAATTTAAGCATAAGTTGTTTGAAAAATAACCTGTATTTACTGATTCCCAAATAGGTATTTGGATTACTTCGTTGAATTAAAGGACTGCTATGCTACTTATCTCTCCAGGTGCAAGCAGTAGTGTCCACTAATATTTTGCAGGATAAAAATGAAGAGTACAATGATAGCATTTCTTGCAAAAGGAAGAAAAATATTTACAGTGGCATAGCACAAATCTTTTGAAAAGTAATATCAACTGCTGTCTCTCATAGTGTACTTCTGCTTAATAGTAGATAGTTCCATATTGCTGATATAGGGAAGTGAATTTTATGTAAATGCACTAATATAATGGGATTTCCTAATCCTGACTGGTGGAAGAAGCTTTTCAACTGTATTTGCTACAGTCATAGCCAAAGTCATTAGTCATAGTCAGTGACATTAGAAACAGTATTTCTGTAAGAAAAGAAAATGAAAGATACAGTTTTACTGCTACAAAAACTAGGTGCACTATTTCTAGCTAATTCCAAAAACAAAACCTGGGACTTAACATGACTTAGTACATATCACAAATGTTGAAATCACTTGGTTTAGTCAATACATCCCCAGTATAAAATTGGCCTGAGCAGAATCCTTTCCTAGTTTATTCTATGTACGTGTTAAAATTAATAATAAAAAATAAATAAATAAATAATAATAAACCAAACAAACAAAACCAAAAACAAAACCAAAAACCCACTTGAAAGGAAAAAATACAGTGAAAAGTGTCAATTTTCCTACACTATTAGTGTTTTGCTGAGAAAACCTGCGTAGAATTGGGGAAAAAAAGAAAGTGATCATTCAGTTTTAAAACCAGATTTATCTGAGGGTTTTGATTTTTGCTTTTTTTTTGAGGTTTGATGCATCTTCTTTGAAGCATTTCTCGTAGAACTAGCATCTATAATTTGTCTCCTCTAAGTATATTCTCTGGTACCTGATATTATAGTTGCACCTACTTTTCAGATTTTCCATCAGTTGCAACACCAATAACAGTTTATCCATTTATTCAGCCATGTATTTTCGCTAATGTTAGTTTTCTGTCAAATTCGGTTGTCACTGGCTAGTGACTTCCACTGATATCAAAGGAGGGCTGATAGACTGTGAGGACAAAGCTTCGTTGTCCCTGTAAGAGTTCATATTTCTCAGCAACATTTTTGGCCACTGCGTGATGTGATGTGACAGGAGAATACACCTCTGCCTCCTGGGAATTTGGTGGCAGCAGGAGCTGCGGGTTGGTGTGTGTGTGGGGAAGAGGCTACAGTCTCCCCAAGCTCTCCCCTGCTTTGGCTTCCTCTTGTTGATGGCATGTGGGGTCAGAAGCCCAAACAAAAAATCAGCGCTGTGCTGTGAAATATGTGATTCGTGAGCATTAGAGGGGGAGATAATACAGACATCACATATATAATCTCCCAGGAATAAAACCTAAGTGATATGACAGATTTCCAAGAGTAAATATGATATAGCTGTTATCAAGGGAGAAGTTTCGGAAGCATCGGAACAACCAGATACTGGGCCCATATTTTCAAAAAAGTCAAGTTTGACTTCTGTGTTTATATTCATATGGACACTTAAAATGATGTTCCAGACTGAGGTAACCCTTGGATAAAGTGCTGGGATTTTGAAGTGCACATAATGTAAAAATTAGGGCATAGTGGTTTTAGAGCAGAACTTGGTTTGTGCAACAAAAATTATATGTACATGATTTTGAACATTCAGCTATGTAGTGAAGTAGCCTGAGGATTTGTGACATAAATAAGGAAACTATACTGCTTTCACACATGTGTAAGACTTCTTTGCCTTCTGTTTCAAAATGCTAACAAGTTTAGTTTCAAATAATTCAGATGTGTCATCTCACCAGTTGCAGCCAATCTGACTCGGTACATCAGATTTTTTCCTGGCAAAATCGTATCAAGCAAGTTTGCCACTAGGTAGTTCTGCAAATGCCTTGGAGCTCCCAACTTCTGGAAAGTGTAGGCAGCTCTCCCCAAAACATCGGTGAAGGGGTGCTATCTCAGCAAACAAGTTGCATTCACAAGGGAGCAGGGGGTCTGTCTATGTTAATGCTATTTTTTTATGTTGGTTTTCATATATACATATACTCCTTTTTTTATCCTGACATTTTTCCATTATGACTCATTGTTTTTAAGCTTGTTCACTTAGAAAGTGAACAATCCAGAAGCATGAAACAGCAGGACATGGCGAGAAATAAATGAATAGAGCATGGTTTTAATGAAAGGGCTTTTGCCAGGTTTTTCCAGGTTTTCTACTGAAGTGTGCAAATTTGAAGCTCTGGATCAACGCCCTGCTCTCTGTTCAGTCAGTGTCGGGTCATAACATAGTGACAGTGACAAACTCCCAAGTGGCTGAGCCCACTTAAAAATACTGTACGGAGGCACTCAGCAATAAAGGACAATGCCTTCAACAGCCAAGAGCTACCAAGGACTTTTGAAGACTGATGAGCAACAGAGAATATCACTTTACATACATACTGTGTATCCTAATGCTGTGCCATGCAGAGTTGCTGAAACTGTCTCTGGTACAGGGAGTGATATAACACTAGTTTGGCTTGTGTACAGTTATTCCCAGCAAGATTAATTTGTGTGAGCTCCTCAACTGGAATTAACTTGCTCACAACTAGCTTTACCTCTCCAAGATATTGTGAACATATATCTGGTATTGGAAAGCTCATAGCAGCTGGCATTACATTGGCAGATTCCTCAGCAACATCAAAAAATCCAAGCTTCTTGATGCAATTACCAGTAGTGGGAGAATATTTTACTTCTTCAGTCTCATGCTTTTTTTATGTTCTTTTAGTGAGTGGCTCACTGTTATGTAATTCACTCATGAAGGACAACACTCTGCTAAATGGATGGCTTACTTTTAAGTTTTCTTCCAAGAAAAAATTCCATAGCTGCAAAATCTATAAGCATCTGACTGATAGTCTGTTTTTCCAGTGTGCAGACCAAATGCAGAAGAGAGCTGACAGTTGTAGAGCTGCTTTAAGATAAGTCATTACTTCTCTGCTTATTCTTTAATAGTTTTGACCAAATTTCACTGCTGCTCAGTTACAGATTCTTGCCTAGTTTTCCTGCTGTTTTTTATTTTAAATCTTTTCCATCATTACAACTCTCCAGTTTTTTACCTGTTACCATCTGTTGATATTTTTTTACCCAAATATTATTCTTTTTTTTTCTAAACTGAATCTCATTGCAATATTCTGCCTGTGTTTCTAATCTTTCCATGACCCCGTGTATTATTTCTCCATTTTCAGGAGTGTGCTCAGCTCCTCCTAGTTTAATAGATCTGCAGACTTCATTAATGTGCCATTTACTCCCTCTTCTAGCTCATTATTGAAGCTATTAAGTGAGATCAGAAGTAATACTAATCTTTGTGTACTGCACTAAATGCCTCCCTTCAAAGTTACTGTTTATCATTACCCTTCATTGTTTGTCATCACCCTTCATTTCAGTCAACATGATAGTTCATTTCCAATTTGATTTAAGTTTGGGAACAGAATTTTGGCATATTGGAGATGGGACAAGAAAGGCTAATCAACAATCCAGCAGAGGCTTCTAATTAAGGCTCAGTTTAGAGGATCAAAGTTAGGAGTCCTCTACTGCAGCCACAGTGTAAGGTGGAAGCTGTCTCCGTAACTTAATTGAGAACGCTCTAAGCTCAGTGCTAAAATATGCGAAAGAAAACAGTATATTGCTAAAATTCAGACATGTGACAGTATAGCTTCTGCTCTCTATTCATTAATTTTGTATTACTGTTAAAAAATCAAGTTTGTCTGGCAGACTTCAAAGTGGTTTAGTAAATTTGTTTTCTCCATAGCTGTTCCATTATGTTGCCAGAGTGGGAAACTAAATTTATGAGCAGCAATTTCAAAGACAACTCACAGAATATGTGAACTTCTATCTCTGGCTGTTTCAGAGACATGCAGTTTTGCTTCCAAAGCAGCTATATCGTTCTGTTCCTGCACAGTGTAAAATTTCAGGAAAGAGATTTTGGTTTTCACAACCCCTTCAAAGTTTAATTTCTAAATTCCATAGTAAATACTATTAAAAATATTTGTAATATGTCATTAGGAAACATTGATTCAGTCACGAAAAACTCATTTTGACAAGATACAGTTCCTCTGATAATAACTAATTCCACGTGACTTAAGAGCCTGAGGCCAAAGTCTGTTCATCCTTCACCTTAATATAATACCTAGCATTTATAAAGTGAGGTTGCCAGCTCTCAGCTTAAGGACCAATTACTCTTGGTCTTTATTGACATGCCAAAAATATCTTTGTCCAAATTCATCTGGATATCCAAGAAGAGCTTGCTTTTTCCTGGGAATATCTGTCTTCAACTCATTTGATTACATATAGTCTGCGTCAGTACAAATGTAAAAACCCTAAACCTCGTCTGGAAAAAAATTTCCCTCTATGTGGAACTGAAATCTCTTATAGTTTGGTACTTATATATGTCGAACAAAACAATGGAGCAGCCAAATACAGAAGCTCAGGTTGAGGTCGGGTTATTTGTTAGATATAGGGAGAATTATCAGAGTAAGAAGGTGAGTGCATCCTAAAAGCCATGACATGCAGTGGGTCTAATGGAAATATAATTGCAAGTCCCACTACTGCAAGAAGGAGTGGGTTCATTAGTCCAGAAATACAACCAGAAGTTGGGTCACAAATCTAGAAACTGAATTACAAGAGGAGTTTGAGATTAGCTGCTATAAATGCAGTTTCTCTGAATTTTGAAGCTCTGCATCTTTCAGTATCTGCCTACTTATCTGACATACCCTGCTATCTTATTACGGTGAATCTGACTTAACCTCTGAGGCAAATTTTGTTCGCTGTTCCCGAGACACCTTATGAAATATTTTTCCTCCCACTCAGTCTCTCCCAAAACCCATCTCTGTCTCTGTTTTCTGCCAGGGAAAGTGACACTTTTTAGCCTTGTTTATATGGCTAAGCATTTTTATAAAAATTCTATTGAGGTTTTATTGCTACTATCTCCTATCTACCCCTCTCCCCCTGTTACTGAGTTACGTATTTATTATATCTTTTCTGAAATTGAATGGTATGATTTTCTGGGAAAAGATTTAATGTCATGTACATTTTCAAAAGCACCTACCAATAACGTTTAATGATGTAAAATTATGCATAATAACTCTGGTTCATTAATATCTATTAATCATGATTTAAGGTGTCCCTGATGAGTTTTACTGTTAGTTGGCCAATGCTTACCTTCTTGCAAGGGAAAGCTTGAGGAGGCTGCTTCAACCAGAGAACATCAACTAATTCATCAGCTTTTAGTCTTCTGTATAAAACACATAAAGGGTATGTTTGCTTACACTGTGTGTCAGCCTGTGTTTTGGGAACAAGTTGTTGTGTTGTGCCTCATTTCTCCCATTGTTCCTTTGTATTCAAGGGGATTTTACCTTTCCGTTGGAAGATACTTAGATACTTGAGGAAATGCATGCCTGCTGTGAAAGCTTGATTTATTTTGCATTGCATCTGCACTATCTGGTTCTGCAATGTGCACTTCGGAATTAAATCAGCTTCTCTGCATCTCTAACAATGCTTTTTTTTTTTTCCTAATAAGTCAACTCTTTCCTTGTGTGTATTTCTGGCAATAGTATGTGCATTAACTGTACAAGTGTATTTTTCTGTTTATGTTAACATTTATCTTATTTTCGTTATCAAAGAAAATATCACTTACGTGTATAATCCCTTGCCAGAGTCGGTCCTCACCCAGAAAAGTTCAAAAAAAAAAAAAGTCCAAGATAAGTAAAGAAGAAAAAATAGTAGTGCTCATACATTATTAGCTGGCAGTTTAACAAGTGCAAATACTGACCTTGGCAAAAGTAGTGGGGATATAGCATTATAATAAATGGGGGGGAAAAAAACCCTCCTCTAAGTCAAAAAACAATTGCAGTAGTGCCATCTAGTGTGCCTGGTGTTGCAGCTTTCTGGGAAGGGACAGTAAACTCCTTTCAGCCCATTCCACTTGTTTCAATCATCCCCTGACTCGTCCTCCTGCTGCTGCTCCCTTCCCTTCTCAGCCTGCTGACAGGTGAGCAGCAACAGCAGTGACAGAAGGTAGAGGAAGAGGCCTGAGGGCTGTTTTGCAGATGCTGATTCTGGCACATGTGCCATAAGGTTGTCATTGCTGCTCTAGAATAAATGAGCATCCATGGGATTTTAAAGAAGGAGAAAGATAGCTCTTCGGTCTGTACTCCCATACAAATGTTCCTCTTTTATCCTGCTAAACACGCAATGGCTAAAATATCCTTTCTCACCTACTGCAGGCCAGTTACGTTGATGTTGGGAAAGAAAACATACATTTGATGCCAGAAAAGAAGAGGTGCTGCTGGTTTTTGAAGCTTACTGAAAGGGAAAGAAATGACTTTTTGCCTGGTGGCTAAAGGATTTATGTTGAGTAAAGTGGTCTACAAAGTCCTTTGGCTGGGAGGTGGAGGGAAATGAAGGGGAGCAGGGATCTGTTCTGTGCACTGATGATTTGGACTAGGTGGAGCCCTCTCACCGTGACCGCCCTGGGCTTTTCCACTGTGCCTTTTCCACTTTCACTGTTAGCTGACTGAACCTCTCTGCTTTAATCCTGAGATATGCAAAGTGCATGGCTTGCCTTTCAGTGTGTGAAGCTGCACAGGGTTTATTTTTGTCTTCAGTATAGAATCTGCTTGTAACAAGTGGAAGAGTGATCGCGCCAGAAACCGTTGTCTGCAAATGAAGCCGGCATTTCCACAGCATCGCATAATGCTGTGTACTCACCTGTCCTCTGCATTCGATGCCAGAGGATATTGCTTTTCCAGTTGGATTTGCTTGGGGTGCAGCTACAGCGGCATAACAAATTGAAGGTGTCAATTTTTAGCTGCCAAAGTGTTAAGGAAGTTTTAAGTGAAGCAAAAGTCTGGATCCAGGAAGGAAAGTGTTTGATCTTTGCCTCATTACGTAGATACTACATCTGATGTAAATCCACGTAGCACTTCTGTTTAAATACTTCTGGCCTGAGCAGTAAGAAGGGTATAAACGATGTTTCAAATCTCAGAGGTGTGGCTAGAAAATGGAAATGGAGGAGGAACCTTTCACTAGCTGTTGAGACTGGAGGAAAAAAAAGCAGATAAAAGTAATTTTCCAAGCAGTTCTTGAGTATCTCCTTTCTGTAGAGCTAATGTAAGTAGATTACTATTGACTGTCCCAAGCTGGATGGGAGAACTATCTCATCAGACATTGGTACTCACATGAGTCCTCAGTTATGAATTAATCTCCAAAACATATGAAAAACAGTGAACTGAGAGGTTAGCAGTTGGACTTGTGGAGGCTCTCTTCCAGGGACATATATCATCTTCCCAGTTGAATGGAGGTGCTGATAAAGTGATTCGCCCAGCGTGATATGGAAATATGTAGCAGATTAGGGAATGTATACCTGTAAGGTACAGGGACACCTACAGTGATAAAACCCCTGCCCCCCTCATTTTATCCCTTCATAAACGTGTATTTAGAGATCTTTAAAATACATATAGATCTGATTTTCTCATATTATACCCTGCAGCATAGAGGCACTTAGCTCCCATTGATTTCAGTACCTAAATGGGAGTTGTAGATCTAAAATTGTCTTTGAGGATGTAGCCTTTCGTTCTTGGTTATTGCTGAAAGCGAGAGTGCTTGCCCATGCTTGGTACCTTTTAACGAGCTCAGTTAGCTTCACATAATAGACTTAACATCGCGCTGTTCCTGGGAATCAATATTCTAGGCCAGATTCTAACTCGAGTCCTGCAATACTCGTAGCTCCACTAACTAATTTTTAAAATGTGAATTGTGTGTGCATATGGAATAACATTATAATTTCCTGCCTTTTGAGTGGCTAGATGTGCAACTTTAATGTTCTCTTAATGTATTTTTAATGGGCTTTCCTAAGGCTTCTGAGTGGGAGAAACATAAAAAAAAAAATCTATAATGTGGTCTAGACACTACTCAAATGACCCTTTTCCCGCAGAAGTAAGAAGCTCAACAGGGAATTCCTCCTCCTGAAAGCTTTGGAAGCTGTGCAGCTTCCGACTTACAGACATCATGATTGAAGAAATAGGTCTCATAGAGTCCAAACTCAGCTGCTACACATATCACAAGATACACAGTGGATGAGGCAAAGGCTGACAGGCTACTTTATTTTTTACTGTCAGCTATGTATTTATGCACATCACAACCTTCTCCACTCTGTATATTTCAAAGTGCTAAAAAATCATACCAATTGTACTCTGCATGCTCAAAGTGCAGATTTCAAAGGTTCATGACTCAGTCAAATCAAAATCAATTTGCAGCAGAACACTCAAAAGCACTTCTTCTTACTGAGGGCCATTTCTATGCTAAATTTCAACTCTGCTTGATTTTTTTTTTTTGAGACAGAGAGAGAAAAGTTGCAAAAAATTTCTCATAATGGTAAAAGTGGTTTTCTTCACTTCTTTTATATGCCAAATAGTTGAACTGCATTAATTCAAACAAAATTTCACCTTTTGGGCAGAGGCCAAGCCAAGAAAATTTCACTCTGAGAACTGAAAACACAACTGAACTAGCTAACTTGGAAAAGTACATGAAAACTTAAATACTCTTATCAGTAATATTCCTGCTTTGCTAGCTTCACTTAAAAGGAGAAACACTCTATATTACTCCATTGTAATAATTGCAGAGAATGGGGAACATACAACATGTTTCATGATAATTTATATTAAACATTTGATGACACCTTACGTGATGATTTAGTAGCTAAGTCTCAGCTATGTTTTGACATGTAAATCAAGTTCCTCATCACTGTTCTTTCCTGGCCCTGAAGCTCACTAAAACTTGGGGTATGTTGACGCTGGAGCTGCTGTGCAGCGTGGAGGTTTCTGAGCAAGCTCGGAGGTGCAAGCTTGGTTCACTGAAGCAGAGCAGAGCTCTGTGCAGACTAATTGTGGCTCAGCAGGATACATCAGGGTACGTGGAGCTTTCTGTTGCCTTGGCGAGATTGCTTCCTACACTTTATTTAGCTAGCTCAGACGCCCTGCACTGCACAGAGAGGCTCTTTGAGCAGCATGAGGGATGCTTGAAAGTGGGTCTGCTTGCCACAGCCCCAGTCAAGGCTTTATAGTGGCTAATAACCACTGGAGTAGTTCTGTCATACTCTGCTGAAAATCAAATGCTTCTCCCCCACCCTCCCACCTCCTTTGCTGGGGGAAGGCAGACAAAAAAGAAATTGTTCAGTACCTACTCTAGCTTCTGGTTCTTAAGTGCAGGTGTGTTAGCTGCCCATTATGAGAGCTTTTGGCTTCACTTCGCTCCCACCACAGTGGAAAAGGAGCTATATCATATCGATATGGTGCAGGAAGCCTGCTCTTAAGGAGTTCTAAATCCTAGGTACCACCAAAGAATTACTGTTATTTGTTATTCCCTGCACTCCTCTAAAATGAGTATTTATTTTAGCAGGTATATTTGAAATCAGAAACAAGATACAGAAAAATTTTAGTACTGTACTTTTCCAAGGAGCATGCAGGCAGCACAAAGTCTGTGATAAAATCTGAGATTAAGAGAAACTCAAACTGTTTGGATCTAAAATTTGACCTACTCTGAAGGTTGTTCCATATAAGAGTTTAATTGAGTGACCAACCAAATGTAGATGTTCATGTGCTGCAATAAAATTCTTTAAAGAACATGAAATGTGACAATGATCTTTGAAAAGCTAGGTTATAGAAGTGATATTACAAATTTTAGTAATGCTTTAAATTAAGTGTCTTCAATATGCTTAACCTTGCATTAAACTTAGATTTAATAAGACAGATGTGTATTAAGTACTAAATATACTTAAGGGAGCAATCTTGTGTTGGCAGGGGATGGACTCAATGACCTCCTAATAGTTCTCCTCCATCTCTAATTTCTATGATACTAATTGATTATTAAAACACTTTTATCGAGGATTGATATGTAGCTATTATATAGTTATTAATCTTACAACTCAACTGATATTTAATTTATACATGATTTTAACACACAATGTCATTTTAGTTTTTAAAGAGTAACCCTGGAACAGTGCATTCACTGAAACATCCTGCTGGTAAATGAGGTTGGCCATTTTGGGGATATTTGAAATTTTTTAATAAAATCACACTTTGCAGGGGCGTATGTTTACAGAACTCTCCACGTTAAAAATTAAATGTTTGCTTCAGCCATTACAGTGCTCTGGAAAGACAAAGAAGCTTGTCACAAACTGGTGCATTTATTTGGTTTAAATACTATGTGATAGTAGTACTGTGTAGCCTCAAAGAACAGCTAAATTTTGAATATTTTAAAGGTAGTCTGTCTATCTCAATCTTGGAATTGCAAAGAAATTTCCCAAAACTATGAAAGTGAAGAAAACCACGCAGGGGTTTTGAGCACTCAAAATTCATTTCTGTGAGCGTTTGGCTAAGCAAAAAGCAGAAGTTTTGCAGAGCTGTGTTATTATTCAACTTGTATATGCCTAGGGCCATGGCTCATAATGGCATTCCTTTCTTTTTAACAGGATTTTCAAAGGACATCCAGAAAGCCATAAGTGCCTATTTGTTGGATGTATTTCTCATACCCTGAAGGCTTTCTTTGATATGGACTGATCTTTTACATTTATGGATGGAAGCTGCATTAGAAAATGCCCTTTGTGAAAACCTGTAATATCTCAAGAGTTGCAAGCATCTGATTTTTGGCTAAGGAAGTATGAAGAATGTCAGAACTCTGAATGCTTTTTAAAACAGGATTTCCAAATAATTAGCAGCAAGCAAAAATATGAATAAATGCAAAAATCATGCAAGTGTATACCAATGCTTGAAAGTTCCTAGTTACTTTAAATGATATAAGGAGCAGGGAGGGAATACTGATCATTTTGTTCATGGGATTTTGAGGGGTTTGTGCCTACTTTGTGATAAATATTTACATTCAACATATGCCTTTTGATGTCAAAAGTGTAACGACCAAGCTTTGTTTTTCAAGCAGAAGGCTGGAATGCAGATGGAAAGGGCCCTAATGTCTGGGACACATTCACCCATCAGGGAGGAGATCGAGTTTTCAAGAACCAGACTGGTGATGTAGCTTGTGGCAGCTACACTCTGTGGGAGGAAGATTTGAAATGTATCAAACAGCTTGGATTGACTCATTATCGCTTTTCTCTTTCCTGGTCACGTCTGTTACCTGATGGGACGACAGGTTTCATCAACCAGAAAGGCAATTGTTTCTTAAAAATAGAAGGTTGCAGCTTTAATTCAAGGTTATTGCTGCAGTCTGGCATAATTAATCCAGTATGCTATTCTGCAGTGTAGCTTCGAAATTGCAACTTTTTTCAGAGTAATTATGGCATGATTTTTTATAGGTTTGCAACAACTTACTAATTAATATTCTAGATCCCCTTGGATAGCACAATCTTTTGGGATAGGATTAGTATTATGTTTCCTATGTATCTTTTTTGCTTACTCCATTTTTTTTAATTGCAACTCTAAATCATTTTGCTTCATCAGAATGTTTATACTTACAGGGATCCTAGCCATGAGCATATTTTTGGACGGCTTATGATAGACAAGTATCTTATTTGGCAAATGCATTTAGATAGTTTATCAGTATACTCTGATGTACTGAACCTCACATGGAATATTTTGCACTGAGATGGAATGTGCTTTTCCCAGATATTTTCTTTAGCAAATTAGAGAGGATTCTTCAGACTCAGCTAGGAATTGTGCTTAGCTCTGTGACAAACACAAGACAGTCCTTGCTCTGAAAAGTAGAGTTTTCACAGTCTCAGCAGACAGTGTAAAAGTGGAAAGGGATACAGCACATAAACAAGCTGCTCAGATTGCTAGAAATGAGATATAAAACTCCTTATACTTCTGATTTGTTTATTTTAGTTCCATTGATATGGACTGGGGGAAAGATGAAGGTCACTCACTAGGAAAAAAAGGAACCACAGCTTTGCCTGCAGAATGTGGGGAATGGAAGAAAGAAGAAATAAAGAGAACTGTGAAGAATAAAAGCAACTGAAGCTGAACCAGAAAGGATGGGAGAATCAAAATAGTTGGCTGAGGTCTCGTATGCCGGGAGGATAATGTTCCAAGGAGAAAAGAACAAAGAAGATTTGGATGAACCTCTGAATCTCAGTTCTGCCTCCTGCTCTTCTGAATCTTAGTACTACCAAGAAGATAGATATCTTTGTACTTCTGGGGCAGTGTTTGCCTTGGCAATTCTTTGCCTGATTTGAAGACTGCAGAGATGGAAGGCTACAAAGGGAAAGGATTTCCTAGAAAATTCTCTCCAGGTTATCCTGATCTGTACTAGGAAGATAGCAGCAGAAGAAATATTTTTCTGCAGAATTTCAGTCATGTAGAGTTTGGCTGTTCAATAGGCAGCAGCCTGTCCTCTGTATCCTGCAGATTACTGTTTTCACCAGAGAGCGGAAGAGCCTTTGTTTCAAGAATTCAGAAAGCAGGGGCTGGTGAATCTGTCATAAACAGTCTGACCAGCCGTTTTCCCCTGCAGAGCATGACTGCAAAAACCCTGCCAACATCCCAGAGAGACTTGAATGGAAGCCTTTCCTTTGCCACCAAAATTTACAATATGTGGCCCACTTTCACTGGCACAGCTTGCCCTTCCCAAGGAATGCTTTATGTGGTTTGTTGAATTTAAATTTGGCTGGGTCCTTGTGGTTTCTTTGAATATAACAAGGGCAAGTGCGGAGTCTTGCATCTGGGCAGGAACAACCCCAGGTTCCAGTATAAGTTGGGGAATGACCTGTTGGAGAGCAGTGTAGGGGAAAGGGACCTGTGGGTCCTGGTGGACAGCAGGATGACCATGAGCCAGCACTGGGCCCTTGTGGCCAGGAAGGCCAATGGCATCCTGGGGTGTATTAGAAGGGGGGTGGTCAGTAGATCGAGAGAGGTTCTCCTCCCCCTCTACTCTGCCCTGCTGAGACCGCATCTGGAATATTGTGTCCAGTTCTGGGCCCCTCAGTTCAAGANAGCCAGGCTTTTCTTGGTGACTACCAACAGTAAGGCAAGGGGTAACGGGTTCAAACTGGAACACAAGAGGTTCCACTTAAATTTGAGAAGGAACTTCTTCTCAGTGAAGGTAACAAAACACTGGAACAGGCTGCCCAGGGAGGTTGTGGAGTCTCCTTCTCTGGAGACATCCAAAACCCGCCTGGACACCCTCCTGTGTAACCTCATCTGGGTGTTCCTGCTCTAGCGGGGGGTCGGACCAGATGATCTTTTGAGGTCCCTTCCAATCCCTAACATTCTGTGATTCTGCGATTCTTTCCTGTACTGATATTCCTTCAGCTGGGGCTGCAGGCACTGTACAACCCCACAGGAATGCCTACTGAATGAGGTTTGTTATTTAGACATCCAAAAGGAAGACAGCAAGCAGACATTCTGAATACACTTGGTAAGGAAAGCTAACATTTTGACAAAACTCAGCTGTAATTTCAGAAAATGTTCTCTTGATCCCCAGTATAAGCAGTTGCCTGATTAATATTATGAACTTTACATTTAGTGAAAGGGCATTGGAGGAACTCCAAGTAGGCCAGCTTTCATTAGGCAGGAGTTCACTTCTCTTGTGCAGTGATCTGTTGAAGCAATTGTAACTGCATAGCATGGAAAGGCCATCATCTTCTATACAAACATTTTTACAAAGAGCATATGAAGAATTAGAAAGCTTAGAGCAATGTCCTTTCAAATAAAATCATTCACACCAACTGATTCACTTCCAATTTCACACCTAAGACATAGGACATTTGAAAACCTTTAAAACTATTCTGTTTCCAATTTGGTGGGGGTAATATTGTAGGTGTATTGTTCCCAAGATGTGTCAAGTTTCAGGTTAAAACTTGTATGAAGTTTGTTTTTAAAATAATTTTGTACGATTATTTTTACCTTAGGTGTCCTGAGCTGTACAAGTTAGCTGCTAAACTCTGAGTGTCAGTGTGGAGGGAGACAGAAGTAGTAGACGTGGGGGTGTTGGGTCTGGGAGAGTTTGATGTTATGCCTCACTTCAGCATGAAGGAAGGGAATCAAGATGGGGACAGAAGATGACAGAATGGAAAAAAAGAACGATCCTTCAGTTTCCAGGGACAAAATACTCCTTAATGTCTATAATCCCATAATTTTGGGGTGTCCCCACAAAGCGCTTATATACACACTTTCTTAGAAGAACATTTTCTTCTGTATTTCTTTTCTAGCTGACTCACAGTTATAGCCATAGAAACTAAATCAGGCTATTCTGGAAGATATGAGACAATATGGAAATTTGACTTGACATTCACATTTTTCAGGGATGTACTTCTATTTCTCTTCATTTCATAACACAAAGTATAAATCTTTTCCAATAATAGTGTTTAATTGAGATGTAAAAAATGAATGATAGCTGGTTGCATTTAAATGTTATAGATTGTACTAAGTAATTTATAATCTGAAAACTGGAATGGGAAATTCTAGTGTCTTCTAGGCAAGCATTACTGTCAATGTGGTAGAACAGGATCTTGTAACAGCAAAAGATTTCTTTTTTCCCTGGTTTAAGCTTATGTAGTAAATCTTGCAGCCCCACCAGTAAACAGTTAACACACCCCCAGTCCCACTGAAGCCAAACAGGTCCAAAAGTAACAGTAAGAAATTCTATTTGCTCCTAATTACTCTTGCAAAGTACAAGAATATGCTTTTCAAAGACTAAAATTCAAGTATATTCCTTCTTTTACACAGGTACATTCTCAGAAACAAGCAGATATCTCCTCAGAATTTAACATGATTTTCTGTGCTGCATTCAGAAGGAAAAGCAAACTGCCTGTGAGATTCACTATGAACTACTTTGTAAACAAACTCATTGAGTCTTGCTGTGCTAAAGGATGTGTATTCACCTGTTTGTTTACAAGAATGCACTATCTAAATCTGGGGTTCATAACTGATTGCTACAGTACATGCTGTCTTTAAAATCCATTTGACAGAAATCCTTATGATCAGTCATTTGAAGTTAGGATAATTTGAAATCTAATACTGTCCTTTCGAGAAGAAGGTAGTATGGGATTCTGTGTTGGCATTTTCAAATATCGATACACAGTAAGCTGAACCTGAAAATACCAGGGAAGTTATAGTACAATATAATACAGACATATTTACTAATGAACGTGTTTCCTGCTGTTAAGAATAATCTAAACAATACATTACGTCCTAAGCATACATTTTGTTAACCTTTGCAACTTTGTCTTCCTCCTCCTCCTTCTTTCTGCTGTGTTCTCAACTTCTCTCTTATTGGTTTCACTACAGAAAGGCCTTGGGACATTTCATAAGCACCTATGTCTTCTTAGGACACGTGGTGGTCCAAGACCCATGACATTTTTACAATTTTTAGGTTTCTGGGTTTCTTGAACACTTTTGTGTATTTAGCCCAAGTCTCTGAAGGAAAGGCTGACCAATATCTACACTCCACCAGCATGATGGAGACCTATTCCTGTCTGGAGCCTCTCAGCTTAACAAGTAATAATTGAAGGCTACTCTTGGCCTTTTCCAATCGCCACACTAAATCAGATGGTTCAAGTGAAAGAGCAAGCTAATTGATACTCTTTGAACCAGAGCTTATGATGTGTTTTGCAATATCTGGTGTTTTCAGAAGTCTTAAAAGCAACGTAGTTGTGTTTGGATGTAAGCAAAATTAAAAGCGCCTATATAAGAGCTTAAGGTATCCTGATATTTAAACTTACAGTGACGTCTCAGCAGCATAAAAATAGTCCTTTGGGAGACATGTTTATGTCTGCCACTGCTAGATCTGAACAGAAGGTGAATTCCTTTTAAGCCTCTAGAAATACATCCCCAGTACTGTCCAGCTTAACAACACATCCAGGAAATTAAAGTTGATCTCTCTCTTATCAAGAGGGGACAAGAAAGGTTGGGAGTCACGAGCTTTTAGAGAGGTGAGATAATTCCTTCTTGCTGTTAGAGGGACTGAGCAGTTTGCAGCAGTGGCAGTGTAAAAGGAAGACAGTTGGTTTCTTGGATAAAATATTCTCAAGCCATTCAAGTTGTGGCTAAAGAGACCAGTGCCCTAAACTCCATCTAAAATCTAGTAGGCCCTAATGAAAATCCTCAAATGTCATGTAGACCTGGTAAGATACCTGAGCTAATGAGGGAACCGTTGAATTCACAGCATTGCAAAATACCGAATGCATTGACAGTGTCTTCTTTGTCTTGACGCTGGCACAGGCAGATATGGGAAACAGAATATTCTAGAGAAAACAGCTTGCCCAGCTAACCAAGTTCAAATCATAAAAGATCAGCTTGGTTACCTCGCTGTGTGTGGCACTGAACTTTTAAAAAGACACAGTTCTCAAGGAAAGAAATGCATGCATTAGAACGAATCTACCTGTCAGGATCTCAAGTGCCAGGAATTTTTCAACACGCTTTTGACTTGTACATGCAGCCAGGCTGCTATTCAGGCATTTAAATGAAAGGATTATGTTTTCATGTCACCAGCACCCATCAGAATTATGTTTCTCCTGGGGAGTTTCCGTCCACTGATCTATTTTGAAAATTTGCATCCTCATTTCATTTTATTGGCCTGGTTGGAAGATTTTGTGTGTTGAGCATTTTTGCCAACTCTGGAGTCTTGTAACAGTAGTCAGCATGCAGTTAAGAGGAAATATTTGCATCTCATAACAGAAAACGTGCAGTGAAGTTTCTTCATGTGTTAAAATGTAATAAAGTTATTAAGTTAACCCTTTTTGTTCCTTTTAATATTTTCAGGAGTCAATTATTACAGCAAAATCATTAATAACCTAGGAAATGGCATCCTGCTCCCTATATCACTTTGGCTTACCTCAGTCCTTAGAAGATGAAAGTGACTGGAGATCTGAAAAGATCATTGAGACCTTTGATATTCATGTAAAGTATTACTTCAGAACATTTAGAGACTCAGTGATCACTATTAAAGACCCTTATGTTGTTGCTATAGATGGTTATGAAAAAGGTGTAGCCTCAGCATTGGTATCAGAGTTTACAAGGCAGCTTATAATGTGGTAAAAGCTCATGCTAAAGCCTGAGACAGTTGCATATTTGGATAAAACAACGTGGACTTGTGTCTATAACTTTGAACTTGGATTAGTAGAACTTCTACTAATTCTGTAGCAGACCAAAACGCAACTAAAGGGTACCTGCCTTTTACCTTGGATGGGTTTGTCAGGACAATATTTACTGATGATGAATATACAGCCATCATGAAGTCCTGGATTTCTGCAATGCATTCAAACCAGGGTTACTTATCATCAAGGTTTCTGGAATTCACTAAAGAGGAAAAAATTAGGATCATGGGTACTGATGACTTCTTTGCTCTGAACTGTTAAACTTAAGACCAAGAAAATGCAGACAAGAGGCTAAATGTTTCAATGGACTGTGCAGCTGAGCAAATAATGGATCCTTCTTGGTCTGTTGCAAGTGAGAGTTTATGTCTGGCTGTAGTACCCCACAGTTTGCACTGACTTCTGTTATATTGAGGAGAAACCTAAGGTTCACAGGACCATTTTACTATTAACTGGCTGATGATCTGAGAATCCAACGTGTAATATCAGTGACTTTTTCTTCTCTTTTTTTGGGGGGAGAGGTGGGGGGGCACCCATCTGGATGGGATAAGACATTGTACAAGATATAAATAAACAAGTCACCTTGGGATTCTTAATTCAATTTTGGCATGCTGGCTATGAAGAGTAGAAGCAGAAGCCTTAGTATTTTCCTATTGTCTTTGTACTTGATAGCTATTTTACAGTTTGAAATGACACACTGGTGCTATATAATCTTGTGAACTGCAGAAATGATCTTTCCGATGCCAGCAGTAAGGCTTTCCTGGCATGCATCTACTCCTGGCAATGGGACGTGTGGTGACTGCCAGTGCCAAGGGGTTAAGGAGCAGTGACAATAAGCAGATGCTAATACAGGAAAGATATTTTAGTCTTCTCATTAAAATAAGTCATTTCACTGTCTTCATGGGTATTTGCACAGTTTTGCGTTTCCATTGTTAGTCATGAAAGGTCAGCTCATGGAAAATTAAGTTAATAGGGTCAGTGCAATTTGATGAAAACTAGTTTTAGTTTGTAGCTTAGAAAAGATAGAGGGTAATGCATCTGATTTTATGGGCTTTCTTACATCTGTTCTGAATAAAACTCCTGCTCTCTTTTTCTAGGACACATGTAATAACTCTATAATTTACATCACTGAGAATGGGTTTTCCCAAAGTGACCCTGCTCTACTTGATGACAGTCAACGATGGGAGTATTTCATGCTGATTTTACAGGAAATTTTAAAAGGTACCATTTTATATGATGAGAGATCAATTGTGGAAACTTAATTTTGTTGGTGCTTATTTGCATTCAGCAACAGCCAATGATTCTTGAAGCTCAAACTCATGTAAATCAGAATAAATTGATGTGATTAGAAAAAAAAACACAAACTGTTTAGCTGAAAGAAAAACAAGTAGTTTTAATCTTGCTCCCCCGTCTAGGTGTGGAAACAGATTAAAAGGTGCTCCATACAAACGCTTTTTCTAAACTCAGTTTTGTAGAGCCATCGCTCTTTGTTGAGCAAAGCAACCACATTGATCTTCAAAAGTGCTCGTCTTTCATACTTCTCATTGTGAACAATGTAAAGTTGAGTGCACCTGAAAACCTGGCCATTATATCTTGTAATATCCTTACAGAATATGACCTCCAATACACAATGAGGTCTGTGTAATATTTCTTTCCTGTACAAGGCCATAAGTCATTATAGCTCAGCTTCTGCCTTTATGTCAGGATGGCCAAAAGTGTTCGGCACTGGTGAAGCTCTTTTTTTAAAGTCATGCTTTACTATTAGTTTTGACAGAAACAAAGTTGGCCCAGTTTCCAATCTTCTGGAAATTCCTTCCCCACCTTCCTTCTGTTGGTAGTATTCTCTGAGGTAGTTTACAGGGAGTAGATCTCACTGTGTATTAAATCCATCAGCTGTAAGGCACTCTATGAAGAAATGCCGGTAACATTATCACCATGTAACTTCTCGCCTGCTACGCTTAGTAAACAGTTTGTTAAGGCCACTCCGTATATACTGACCCATGAATGAGCAACCCATTTCAAATTTCCAGCGCAAATATCCTGCAAAGCAGGATATTCTAAGATGTTCACTTTATTGAATGTTTAAATGCTTAACCATTTATTAAGTGTTATGTGAAGCAGAACAGTTTAATTGCTCTGCACACAGGGTCTACTCTACAATAATTTCTCATCTTTTGAGCTAACTTTAGAAATTATTAGTACGGGCTTATTCATGCAATGAGCTCTGGGTCATGACAGGGGCCTGTGTTGGCTCTGCTGAGGGATTTGGGCATGCCTACTTACTTTTTTGTCTAACCAAGAAATAAATATGCTTAACTACAAAGGAGAGTATATCTACAGCCTGTTATTGCACTTGTTGATAGAAATATTTTAATATGTTATGATTGGATTGATAATATCCTCATTTTATCTTTTTGCATTAAAAAACCTCCTAGCTTTGAGAATACATGCTTGCACTAATTATGTTAAATTTGTCAGCCAGAATTTTCAAAATAATAAGGAGATTCCCTTTTCAAGACCTTGGGTTTTAGAAAGAGCTATGTTCTAGTACTCTGAAAACCAGATACCTCAATGCCTTTCAAGCTAAGTAGCAAGAATGCTGGTGTCCAAAATTCCTGAAATTTTTACTATCACCAGGACTATTTCAATTACAAGCCTTTGAAGGGCAGCCCTGAGTTGGTACAGCAACCTTTACCCACTAAGAATGTGATCACATAGTATGGATAAGTAATAAAATCACTGTATATTACCTCTACACTTTATTTTTAGAAAAATATTTTGATGCTGTCAGAGAAAATTGAGATTTTTATTTTTTGGGCAGTGTTAGTTAATAAGGCCAGGAAGAGCAATGTAAATATGAACTAGGAAATAGAGAGTGAACAGCAGGCAGCTACTATAAATATGTCATATTATAGCTATTATAGATGTAAAATAGTTTTTAAATGGGTACAACTGCTGCCATGTTGCTTCTGCAATATATGAATAGATAAAAGCATCAATATTTTAATAAATGTGGATATACATATTTAGCATCTCTACAGAGCCATAAGCATGCATGGTGCTTTACAGATAAATGAAAACGATGTCTTCTTACCCCAAGGAAGTGAAAATCTAATTTAGATACAATGCATGAAGAGATGATGAACAGAAAGCTGGATGAGAGGTAAAAAGAGAACATGGATCAGAGTAATGAAATGCTTTTTACTATGGTTGCTCTTCCTTAATTTTATGTAAGGTATGTTAAGGATGACATCTAGACCGAAGATCAAGTCTGCCTATAAGAAGGTAATTGAAACTACTTAGTTTTGAAAAGTGGAACCTTCCAAAAGAAATAATAGTTTTATAAAGTCTGTGGAGGAAAGTAGTGCAAATAGTGTGTAAACTATTGCCAGAGGCAGCTGCTGGAGAAGAGCGATGAAGTTATTTCGTAATCTGGCTGGTAGAAGATTATTAATAACGCTTATGGGGAGGAAAGAATGAATTAAATGAATTTTAGGTTGCAAAGGGCTGCAAGAAAGCAAAGAAGTGGAGAATGATGTGATGTTATGTGATATGGGCAGAGGCAAATAAGAAGGAGATGAGCAAGAATAAATGTGAACAAGCGGGACTAGATTTGTGAGTAAATAGAAAACATACGAGCATTTAATTTGGAGTCAGTCAGAAGGTCAACAGTAAAAAATGCAGGGCAAATAGAAGAAAGTATTGCAAGGAGAAAGGGATGGGTAAAGCTTAAGATTCAGATGGTGTTAATTTTCTCCTTAAGTATGCTTGAATGAAGGAGAAGAGAAAATGAGATACAGAGGATGCTGACTGCAAATGGGAAGTGCAAAGCAGAACTAAAACTTACAGTAAGCAAGGTGATGCAGCTAAGAGGATTTTTTTAAAAATGTACTTTAAGTTAAATGCAATGCCTTCTGGACAGCTTTTTCTGTCCTTCTTTTTTCCCTCAGACTTCTAGAGTTGTTATAAAACCTTTTGTATATTGTCATCACTGTGTACTTTGACTCTCCTCTCATGAACTAACCGTTTAGTCTGTGTTGTAGATGCGTACCAGCCTGCTTTTGCTGCATTCCCATAAAACAGTGAGCTTATAATACAATACTGTAGTCCATGAAAATATGATTTATTGTTAAATTAAATATGGATGTCATAATGTGAGACCCTCAGGTCAACTATAAGCTTGAATGTTATTGAAAGAGCTGGAGCAGCAGCTCTGTTTCTTCCTTGCCACTGAGAAAAGTGCCTCTACAAATAGAATACAACAATGCAGATATCTTAAAGAGTCTCTGAGACGTACTGTCCCTGGCATAACATTGCCATGTGACATTTTCAAGAACTATAAATACATTGACTGCATTACAGTGTAAAAGTTAAGAAGCTTTGCAGCAGTCACTGCAGAAGCATTAAAATCAATGGAATTTGTCGTGAATACTATGAAAGATTCAAAAGTTTTAAAAAAACCCAACCCAAGCAACACAAAAGACAAAACCCAAGAAAACAAACTAAAAAAAAAACCTGAAAACATAAGATATAGCTAGCATAGAACAATGACTTTATCAGATTTTTAATATCGTTTTTAAAGGTCCAGAATCCATACGTATGATTTCACAAGGTCCCAGTTAAATACCAGTTTTGTAACGGCACATTTATTACAAGCATAGCCACACAAACTTTCACAGTGGAAGTGTCTGAGACCACCTATAGGCAATAAAAATGTAAACTTCATAGCAATATTTTCTTGCTACTGGAGGTTTATACCTATTTTTTCACATTAATCCTGTAATCTGTATGTTTTAAACTGCAAAAGTGAGCACTTTTGTTTTTCAACACTAACGCAGCAGTTTTCCAATGTAAAATTATGAAGAGACATTTTCTTTCTCCAAAGCGCTCTGTAATCTGCCTTCAAAAGTATCTTAAGTGAAGATAACAGAACACCCTTGTGAGCTCGTGTTGGGAAAATCTCTCTTCTGTTGGGACCAGGGTAGTAAGAGCCTGGTCAGTACACCAACAGATGAGGATCATCTCTGTGAAACAAAGGTATGTGTGTGGTTTTCTTGCTTGCCAATGTCTTAATTTTAGTTGAAAATATTAAAATAAAAGCAAGATTATGCAATAGCTGCTAGATGTCTGCAGGCTGATCACATGGTCCCTGGGCAAAGGGCTGCAGAAGATACGGGAGCTTTGTGTGCAGTGTTAGAGAGAGGGTAGCAAGACTGAGTGTTGCAGCAGTTTGTTCAAGTTGTAGGGAATCTGGATGTATGCAGTGTTTCCTCACACAGTACCCAAGATGTGCTTTGACTGAAAAGCAACCAGACCCCAGACCCGAGCGAACCATTAGTTTTCAAAAGTGTTAGCAACTGCAGCACAAGAACAGTTCCTGCTCTGTAGAGGAGAGATATTGTGTAGGAGCTTTTGTGGCTACTAGTTACCTCAGGGAGGATAACCTGAATATTTAGGCACTATGGATGTTGTACTGCTGCTGGATACCTTGTGATTAAGTCCCAACTAGAACCCTCTTTGGGGTACTACTTTTGTTATAGACAGAGGATTGCTTTGCTCAGATAGAAGTACTACTGCATTGTTGAAGCAAAATTCAGGAGTCTTTCAGCTTTGCTGCTGGTTGCCTCAGTTGTGCAAACTGAGACTGGGCATCTCAACCACTAACCAGTCTCTGATCTCCAAATCATATCTATGTGGCCAGAAAGTTTGAGGAAACTATTACTCACCTGCGCATTAGGGATTTCCCTTAGGAAGTTATTTGTACATATAAAACATAATCCCTACATCAGAAGTAGCTACTGTAGTTTTTTTAATTCTGCTTTTGTATTGTACAAGATGAAAGATAATGGCAACTCCACTGGAAACAAAACTCACAAATAAAAAGGAGAGATTTTGGCCTATATGATGAATAAACAGACTTTCATGAAAATTGTAGTTCAAATTTGTCAGATGTGAATTGCACATAACATCGTTGGGTTTGATATCGGTTCTAAGCCACATGTTTCATTTGGAGTTACCTTTCAGGAGAAAATGTACTAAATCCACAGAGACACATCATAAAAAAATACTGTACTAATGTTGTGTCTTTGAGACAGGTTTTAATTTAAATATCCCTCTTTTGAAGATAATTCAGTTTTAATAACTGAGGCCCATTATGTGCATTCTAAATGCCTTTCCTAGGATTATATACAGGATATCTCCTAGCAGAAACTAAGTTAATATATAATACAGTTTGGCTAAGCTTTTCCATATAGGCATACATCTTTCCTGGAGTTGAGAGATAAGTCCAATTTATTAGAATAAACATGTCTATTTAGATACCTATCAGTTCTTAGTCACAGATTTCTATTCCAGAAAATGAGGTTTTGCGTTTTCATATACAACAGGAAACATATTTCTTCTTAGGGCAGAGCTCATTACCAGAAATATTATGAAAATCGGTTCAAAATGTATTAGAGAATTAGTAAGAAAGCTATTAAATGTAGTAGTGCCGGTACAACTTTTATCTCAGGATGTTCCTAAATGATGATTCCTGAGTATTTTCCATGGGAAATATTCATGCCCTGTTTCTCGTCATTCTGTCTAAATATCTGCTGTTGATCATTTAAGTAGATGGACCTTATGTTCATTTGACAGTTACTGAAGAATGGATCTTTTCCAAGACATGTTTAGCAGTGCAAATAGGAGAGTGAACGAGAAAGGAACCTTGGTTAGGGTGTACTGTGTTTAAAAAAAAAAATAATAATCTGTGTGTTGAAGTGCCTGGATAGCTAATATATTGCTATCCAGCTTTCAAATTGGTTATTTTTCATGATGTTTCTGTGATAATAATAGCTCATCATTTGATTTCATGGGAGTTATTGTCATTCTAAAGGGCTGAAAATGATGTAAATGCAGCTGTACAGGGAATATTACAATGTCAAATGAGGCAGTGTCATTGCAGTTCTATGTATTCACTGCTACAATGTCAAGATAAAAGGAAAGAAACCATATTGATCAATAGAGCAGAGTATCAGAAGTGATTGGATAAAATGCAAACAATGCATTATCTGCTATGAAGTCTCATTAAATGAAAATACAACTTTCGGGCTATAACGATGCATTGAATTTTAACTCACATATGTCTGAGTGTTTAAAGACACTGCAGTTTTTACTGAGCAAGTATATGTTCCTTCAATGCATTAACACATACATTCAATATGACCTACTTTATAATTGCTGTGGGAGTTTGCCTTTGCATTTTTTGATAGCTCTCTGTTCAGATTCTCAACCATAGCATTGCATTAGTTTATTTGCAGTCAATCAATTTTGCTAAAGGATCTCCCATTTTTATATCAAGAAATACTTAGCTTCATTACACAGGGAGTAAAATATCTCAATCTCAATTTTAAACTAGGGAAATTGAGGTAACACAAGTTCAGTGTAATTTAGCTAAGGTCAAAAAGCAGATGGGGTAATAATAGGAATACTACTCGGGTTTTTCTGCTCTCCTGTTCTGATTCCGTGTGTGCAATGTCACATTCCTGCTGCAAACAAACACATTTTGAAATAAACATTCGTATCAGAGAATATGAAGATCTACATGAATGCAAGGCACACATTTATCAAAAACGCTAATGGGAAAGTCATCTACTGAACTCATATAGTAACTGGAAATTAAATACAAAATGTTACTATTTCAAATATATTAAATATCCTTAGTGAGGCAAGTCTGGTGTTTGAACAGAAAGATTTTTGAGGAGTTAATAATTCTATTATACGGTGGAATAATTTGCCTAGGAAAAAGGTGGACGATTATGTTTCTGGGAAATGAAAAATCAAACCATCAAATAGTAAATTAAGTACAAGGCACTATTCCTCTATAAGAATGCTGGATCTATCTGAATACAACACAAGTTAGAATATGTAAATTGGAAAAAAAACCCCACGTCTTTTACTTCTTCATGCTAGGGTAACAAAAGACCAGCTACGTGAAGTTTTCTAGATTTCGCTAACAATTTACCTTCAGAAAAAAGTAAATGTAAGAAAATGCAGTTCTCAAAAAGAGTATTAATTTTATCATGTTCATGAATGCTTGAAAAGAATTTACTTTTACATTTAATATTCTTACAATAATGTAACAGCTAAATGTATTTTTCTTGTTATTCGCTGAGAGGAGGAAACCTCTGTTGGTGTTACTATTTTATTTTGGAAAAGTAACACCTGAAAGTAAAGACCTCTTAATATTTATAGCCATTCTGTGTTCTACTCTCAAATTGTGCATCCTGGCACATTTACACAGTGTAAAAGTGACTTGGAAGCAGCAGAATATAGGGGGTTTTTACCATCTTGCATGGGAGATAAAATCTGGAGTGAATTGGACTTGCATGACAAACATTTGCTCATGTTGGGCTCAAGGGGTTAATTGCCATTTAAATGAAAGAAGAAAATGCCCTGCAATGGCTGTTTGCAAAACAAGGGAAGGATGTCTGAAAAGGTTCCTTCTTCTGTATCCCACACCATATCTCATCTGTGTTTCAGGCATTAAGAAGCCTTTAAGATACTTCCATGTTAGCCTTCCTTTGTTTGTAATCCCTTGGTGACACCAATAGGTTAGGCATAGCAGACTTTTGAGTTCTTATAAACACCGACTGTCTCCTCAGCTAAAGTGCTATTTTTGCTGTTGATGTACTTTGTGTTGCCTGAGTTATTGGGATTCAGGCAATGTTGGTATGGAATGATAAAGTTTATATGGATATTAGCAGGGGCCACAGGAGCTTTAGTAAAGGGCTTAAGCAAAAAAGAAAAGCTTTGATTTTTCAGAAAGGATCAAATGTAGTTCGTATGTGCCTGAGGTATTTGAATGCTTCTAAAAAAAAGTCAGATGGTCAAAACCCAACAACAGTACTTGGAACTCTCCTTTGTTGAAAGTGTAAGAAATTATATGAAGCATAAGTTTACAAAAAGTGTTCAAAATTACATATTTTTAAATACCATGTGTCCTTTCCAATAATTTTTTACTGATTACTTGTATGATTTAAAGAAAGAAAAAAAAAAGAGGAAGAAAAAAGAAAAAATAAAAAGGCAAAAAAATGCTTGTGCTACAGTGAATACAGGGTCAGCACTTAGAGTGAAGAGCTCATGCAGTATATTTTGTGCTGGTCTAATACCTTCCCAGTTGTAAGTAGCCTCCTGCTGTAACAACTGAAGCTGCCGTGCACTTTTCAATTTTATTCCTCAGTCACTGTGTGTCGTAGAAATCCAATCTAAAGATCAAAAAGGAATGAATAAGCATGGCTGAATGCAGAGCCAGAGACAAATGCTTTAGTCCTTGCAGAAGGGGGAAAGAGCGTGCTTTTGGTTTCCGTAGCTTCTGAATGTCATTCGAAAGCTCTCTTGGACTTGCACGCCTTTTATATCTGCAACTCAGACTGTCGCCTCTGATCTCAGCAACCAGCTTTATGCTTGTCTGGCAGTCTTTTTCTCATGAGCTACCCCAGCAGTTACGATCAGCTGGGTGCATAAGTAAACAGTTTCCAGCTTCTACATCCTGCCTTTTACTCAACATCTTTATAAGCTTCTTAAAAAAGAAATACAATTTGTGAAGCCAGACTAGGGCAAAATCATCAGTCTCCTCTTTCAGGTGTTGGCTCTGCGGGGTGGGCATTGGCTTGAATAACGGACCTGCATCCTGAGACTTCAGTAATTCAATGCTTTTTTAATATAAGTTATGATATCAATCAGGGTAATGGAATCCCCTTTTCTATTCTTTTGACTGTTTGGGTTTCTTCTGTTCTTATTTGACTACCATGGCATTTCTTGTCATTTTCCTTCCCTGCTTGCCTTAGCACTGCTAGTCCTGTGTTTTCCAGCAGGCAGATGCTGATTCTCTTCATCCATGTGTAATCCCAATGAAATTTTCATTTTCCATATTTTATAGTCTGCTGCTATTCACCTTTCTAAACACAGGCAATAGGAGTCCAAGGGAGGAGAATTCACTAACCTCCTGGGGAAACTAAAAATGATCATAGTCTTGCAAGTCAGTCTTTAAATGTCCTTTGCCTATTCCACACTCCCCTCTGCTACTCTTTAAGTATTTAAATCTGCCCCCTACCAGTCAGACTTCCTCACCAGATGGTGCCTTCTGACTTGCTCTGCCTTCCTTCAGAGGATGAATAAGTACAGCAAAGAGCATAAGGAGCTGGTGAGACAGCTACTGGAATATTTCATCAGTGCTAGTGTCCACTTTTTAAAAAGGATGGTGAAAAATGGGAGAGAGTTCATGAAGGAGCTGCAAAAATGATTTGAGGGCTGGAGAAAATGCCTTACTGTGGGACTCTAAAAGAGCGCAATCTGTCCAGCTTATCAAAAAGAAGATTGAGAGGTGACTTGATTACGGTGTACAGGTACCTTCATGGGGAAAATACAGTAGGTACTAAAGGGCTCTTTAATCTGGTGGAGAAAAACATAAAAAGAGCCAATGGCCGGATGCCAGACAAATTCAAATGAGAAATCAGACACATTTTTTAACAGTGGAAGCGATTAAACATTGGCACAAATTATCAGGAGGACTGGATTCTGCACCTCTTGCCTTCACATCAATGCTGAGTGTAGTTTGGAAGATGTGCCTTAGCCAAACACGAATTTCAGATACATTTCAGGGAAACCAGTGAAATGTGAGAGCCCATGATTCACTGAGGGTCAAACTAGATGGTCTTACGATCTCTCAGTTTTTAATTTTTACACTTTCCCCAAATCTTTTCACATTGCTTTTTTTCTGGCTGAAATAATTCTACCCGTCTCACATAATAATTGCATTTACAGTATGCTTATTTCCAGTGAGCAAACCACCCAAGATTTATCCAGAAAAACAGGGAAACACGTTCCACACTAATGCTCATTGGTTGTTCTCACTTGTTCTCCTCTCTGAGAATCATTATCATTTATGCAGTCAGTGATAGGTTTTTAAATGATGTAATCATATATAGGTGTGGAACAGTAATGGCTTTGTCTTTAAAGATAAAGATTTTTTAAAAGGTTAATTATATTCCACAAATTGTTTTAAAAGTAGAATGTTAATATTATTGTAAGACTCAGACTTGGAAAGCAATTCCCCTGTCTAATATACGTCATTTAATTCCAATATGCTTCTTTCTTTTCTTCCCATTATTGTTACTGTTTCCAAGTCCTGTGCTCACTAATTTCTCTCTTTCTTTTGTGTTTATTCATGCAGCTGTCAGTAACTGAGTTTCCTCTCCTCCAGCCATAGACATACTTAGCATATTTATCTTTTCTCCAAGTCTTAACTCATAATTCATTTTTTCCATCTTTTGATAGCTTCTGTTTTTCTTTCAACTTCATTCAATTTCTCACCGTCTCTCCAAACAAATCATAGACAGAACATGAGACCATACTAATAACAAGTGTTGCACGGCTGTGATTGCTGATCTGACAGGCAATACATGTTTCAAGCAAACTCCAATGCAATTTCAGCCAAGGAAAAGACAAGGAGCAGTCTCAGGTCTAAGGCTGGGGAAGGAACAGAGGAAAAAATGTAGCCTGATGTGGAAGGCAGAGTGGGCTGTAGCATGGCTTAGTGCCTGGAGCAGAAAGACAAAGGTCTCAGGAGTGTGGTCAAGGCAGATTAGAAGGAAAGGAGAGGTTAGGAGAAGGGGAGTGTGGCAGCAATGAACCTTGGCTGCATAAAAGTTGGAAACTCTGTTCTAGCCATAATAAAATATTAGGTATAGGAATTTTATGATATTTTAGCTACCTGGATCTGAGGAGATGAATTCTCGTGCTTCTTCATGTGTTTTACTGGTATTATCTGCTCTGTTTTCAGTACCATAAAAATAGCGGTGGTAGAAGTCATAGTCATACTCTTTATCTCACCAGCTGCAACCCTGCCCTCCTTGGTTTACCTGTATTTGGATAACATTTCTCTCTTTACCTTGACAAAAAAAGGCCCACATCGGTGCAGTCTTTCAGTCTGAACCACCTCCTCTTTTTTCTGTGGGTCACAGACCCTCCTGATTCGGTATGTACGTTCCTTCCCTCTGTGCATTTTCCCATATAACAGGTTATCCCCCAGAATTTTATGAGTATTCAAGGAGTAGTTCATCCTAGACAGCTAGATAGCAAGCAAGTGTGGAAAATAGGAAGCTAGATTCCCTTTCCATATACTGAATGTAAACCAGGTGGGGAAAGTATTGAAGTTAGAGATTAGAGTCCTTAATTGAACAGCCCCCAGCCATAAGAATTTCTCTAACATGCCAACATGCTGTTACTAGTATGTGAGGAGTGATGGTTTATTTGTTTCTGTGGTATCCATTTTTCTTATTACTTTTTTAAAAGTCAGGTGTGATCAAAAGGCTCAAATGTGTATGTGTTTCTTCACTGACAGCCAGCCTGAGCCTGTTGCCAGAGTTTGTGCCTGTTTTTCATTTATTCTGAGTAAGTGTCTGAATAACACAGACAGTGTATTCTGTGCATGTTCTGTAACTGGAGGTGGCAGTGTTCTGCTGCATCCTTTCCATAGTCAGGTTTAGTCATGGAAAGTCCATTTTAATTCTCTCAGTCTTAATCTATTGCTTTTAAATAAGCAAAGTGTGTGCACCTGTTTGAAATTTGCAATAGAGAAGATTAATATGATATGAAAAATGTCTTTACTTAAACAAAAAGGTTTTCCAGAACCTTAGTTTTATTAGTTTGTAAGCAATGTTTATTACAGACAAAACATAGTGTGGGATAACATCAGTTCTGTGTGCAACAAAGGCAAACTGTGTTCTGACACAGGAGACATCCCTCTTTGTCATGGGTAGCTGGAAGTATGAATATGCTGCATGGTTGCTATAGCTATGCAAAAGATTTCAGAAAAAAAAAAGCAAGCTGAACACTGAGAAAACAAACCCTTGTTTATAGCCCTCTATTAGTAATAACCACAGCCCTGCTCCATAGGTGACCTTAGTCGTTTGGTTTTTGGTTTGGGGGGTTTGTTTGTTTTGGGGGGGAGGGTGGTATTTGTTTCTTTGTTTGAGGTTTTTGTTTTGTTTTCCGAGGGTGAGAAGTGGTTTACTTTGTGGAGCAACGAACACTTTGCTAGTCCTGTGGAATCTGACAAATTGTGGGAGATTTCAGATGAGCTTAAGACTGGCTGGAGACGAGCTGAAGCAGAGATTCTGCTGCAGCATCCTGCTCCCCTGCACTGGTCCCAGCTGCAAAAATGACACTGTATCTGTGTATTGATTTTTTTTACCAGCCAAACCACTGAGTGTACCTGAATCTGTAAAACAATAGAATATTGATCTATTAAAGAAAATGATCTATTTAAAGTATCTATTCTCTTTACTAGTCCAGGGTGCAGAGAGACATCTATTTGCTAGTGTAGCCTGACATATCTGCACTGCAGCCAACAGTCTGCACAATCTGCATGTAAATTTAGCCCACATACCCTCTTTAAAAATACTTAAATACTGGTTAAATCTTCCACTGTCAGTCCCCAGATAAGCCAAGCGGGTAGCATGGAGTGATTTGAAACAGAAGAGCTATTAACAAGCAGAGTTGGATTTTTTTTTTTCCGAACTAGCAATTTGTTTAACAGGTTTCCACTGCAACTCCTAAATGATTTCACTTAAAAGGACACTGTGAATGTTAATTAAAAACATTCATTAGAGTTTTAATAATTCCTTGGAGGCTTTAAACACCAGTCTGTTTCTGTACCAAAAATGTTTTTCTTCTCGTCTTGATCCATCTATTTTGGGGAAGCCAGTGTGTGTTGCTGGGCTATTAATGTTGCTTCTCCTGCTCCTGCCCCTACCGTGCTTTGAGAAAAAAAAGTGTGCATTTGATTGGTGATGAGGAAAAATTACACTCAAATTTAAATTGTTTCTTTTACAATGACAAACTGGAAATCAGAACTGAAACCCAGCCTTTACATCAGTTCAGACATATTTGATTAGAGTGTGGTTTGTGCAGTGTCAGTTAGGTATGTAGGCATGATGTGTCCTGTTACACCAATACAACCTTGAAGCCTCCATTGGGATGGTATCAGAACAGCTGGGACAAAATTTTCTAATTTATCTGAGTGTGTATTGATCATTTTTGTGAGTGGTATCGTTAGACATGAATTGTGGTCTGAAGAGGTCTGAACATGCTGCGTCATAGGTGAAATTCAGGATTCCAGAGCCAGTGCGAGGTTTGCCAATATCTTCAGTGTGACCAAAATGTAATTATACATGAATATACTCTCCTTTTGTAAAAGGTCCTAGGTACCTTCATCATTCACAAAAGGGAATGGATATCTTTTACATCTCGGTGGATGTACAGATTCTGAAATCTTCTTTAGGTATTTTTTGACAGTCTTTCCTGATTCTTTCTGCATATTTCCATACAGAGAAATATCATTCAAATATTTAGACTTCTGGAAAGTGTGACAATTGTGATGCTTATGGCTGTCTTTATGTCGTGCTTCTGTGTTAGCAACCCAGCTTGTCACTTACGTTACTAAATTTTTTTTTTTTTTTTTTGTCTTTCCCTTGTGCTTCTTTTAGTTTATGACGTTGAAATCTAAACCTCAGTCTAATCTCATTCAATTGTTTGGGTCAATGTTTTCCCCTTTGTGTTTCTGTCAGATTTGCTAACTCTGTAAAGGTATGAAGTATAGTAATACACATGGTATTAAATTAATGTTATTTTTTATTCTCTTGATTATTAAACATCTATTTAAATCCATATATATCATTTGCCTGTACATTTCATTCGCATGATTGAATGCTTTTTGGTAGTGAAATAGATTCTGTATGCTGTAATATGCCAGTTCCAGAAGTTTTCAGAGAAAAGTGTACTTCATAGTTTTCACTTTGTGGTCTATGAGGAATCTTATTTTTTGAATAAGTATTGATTGCATAGTGCAAATGTACAAGCTTTCCTTTTATTCAGAAAGAATGAGCTTGGCTGATGATGAACAAGAGCATTCATAGCAATCCAGTAGGAAAAAAGTACCTTGATACCTGCAAGTTAGTAATTGTATTCACTGTAAAATTAGGCAAGTGCAAATGTTGATGCGAAATGACTTCTGTAAAATCAGTATGAAAACCAAGATTTGACATTTTCATTTTAAGTATGGAACACCCCACGAGTTTCCAGTTCTCACAAATTTGATTGAAATAATCCAGTATTGCCAGCTATATCGGTGAGGAATAGCCAATCTCTCCTTAAAAGGAGCCCAAAGGGACAAGAAGAGACTAGCAAGTGAACAAGTATTCTCATAGCGAGTACTAAATTCTACTATTTTTGTTAGTATACTAAAGGCAGAGTAAGCAAGGGAGATATAACTGTCTCTCAGATCAAATCCTTAATGCAGGTGAACTCAGTTTGGGCTCAGTCCAGTGTTTGTTAGTATAGCATCTTAAAAAGCCAGGAGCTTTTCTAAAGGCAGTCACAGGTAGGGAGAGCAGAAGGTGCTTTATACTGAAAAATGACAGGTTTTCATGGTGGGACACAGCTCAACTCTGAGCATAACCCACCCTTTCCCCTCCAAATTAATCCTCTAAATTAATTGCATGCTGGTACTCATTGACAGAAATTTCAAGGACTTTTCGGTTGGCTGGTTGGTTTTGGTTTTCATTGTTTTGGTTTGGATTTGTTTGTTTGAATTTGTTCGTTTGGCTTGCTTTGAGGGTTGTGTGTGTTTGTTTGTTTTACACTTGAAAGCTCTACTCTAGATCCTTGCACAGTCAGAGCTCGAGGCTGGTATCTTTATCCATGCCTGCATAAAGGGCTGCTACTCATCTCTTCTGAGTATTCATGGTCCTGAACATCAGTGGCCGTACCTGGAGTACTTTCCAGTTAAGACTCTAAGCAGATAAAAGCTGCAGAGTTGTAATAAACAGGTTTATTACATTACATCCAAGGTTTCTCCTTATTCTTTCCCATATTAATATACAAAGTCGTTCATTGGTAATGTTTGCCTTGATACTTACAAATCTGCTTGTCCTGCAGACATCAGGTGCTATAATGTTGTCGCTCTTAGAATGTCGCTCTGAAAATGCTGTTCTCAGGAAATTTTTGCTATTTCTCATTACCATTCATGACTAATCTTCAGTGTTTAATATTGCAGTGCAGCTTGTAATATAAAAGCAAAAACACAGGATAGTGGAAAATACTCAGCATACAGCTGTTTGAAACATCTGAGCAGTGACTTGTAGACTTCCAGTATTTCATACCTGCAAAGCAGGTCAGCTGGTTGCTGAATGAACTACGAAGATGATCATTCAAATCTGACTCAATGTGCTTCGAATGACCTAGCACTTACTCAGCATCACCAATTACAAACCTCACTGTTACATACCTCAATGCCCTTGTTGTCTGTCAGATAAGTCATTTAATCAACTGTTTCATTTCCTACACAGCTATATAATTGCATAAGAGAGGATTAAGAAGAGTTTTCTCTGCCTATCTTATACCGTAACTGTTGCCATTTGCAAAATAAAATGTTACCCTATATCTACCATTGCAGAAGGTGGAGGAGTAGTCAGACGTGGGCTGTGACAATATTTGCCTACAATATGTGACACTTGAGTTCAAAATTCTGTTGTCTCATCAGCTTTGGGGGACTAGATAGAGATATCTGCTTTGCTGAAACTTTAGGCTGGAAGATGACATTCCCAAGTTACTGGTTGCCAAAGCTGTAAGTTCCAGATGAAAAGAATCAGAAATTACTGTAAAACACATTGCAGTAGAAAAACTTATACCATGCTCATGAAGATACGAACACTACTATCATGAAGATGCAGTTTACCACCATGCTATAAACATTTTTGATAGTGTTACAAGTATCCATTGTGTCAAATGTTTTTACCATAATGGTTTAAAAATACACTATATTCTAAACAAATAATCTCTTACATTTTTCAGATTTAGTCTCAAAAGACTTTAGCATACACATATGCTAAATTTACTGATTTTGAAAGGAGTTAGGAATAGCTTTGATGGACAAGGTTTACAACAATTAGGACAGGAGACAATGCCAAAGGAAAATAAAGGTCAGAAAAAGTTCAATTCAGTCAATTGAGAAAGAACTTGAGTAAAATTTCGACAGAGGAAATGGAAGAACATGGGAGGTAACAATATTTTAGAATGAAATAATTGCAAGGAGATAGAAGTGCAGAAGCAGTCAGAATAACCATGAGACACATGCATAACCTGGTGATGAGGAGAATAGCTGCCATGGATAAGACGGTACATTTTTCCTTCGGCATGCAATATCTGAGGAAGCCATGGGGACTCCACCACAAGATACCACAGAAGCAAGGCTGGACAGGCAGAAAAGCAGATCTGAGAGTCAGTAATGCTGGGAAATAAGTGGTTCTAGGACAGCTGGCAAAGACATCCAGGCAGTGACTAGGAAGAGGGAAAATGGAATGATGACAGAGCTTTGAGGGGTGCCAGCAGAGACGGGAGAAATAGAGGATCCATCAGAACTAACTCTCTGATGCTGTCAGCCAGATGAAGAAACAATAAGCTGGTGTCACATAAACCTAAAGGTGGGAGTTTCTTGTGGAGTAGTAAGTGGCCGATGATGTCAAAGGTGACAGAGTTATCAAGCAAGAATGAGCACAGACAAATGACCCTACAAGAAATAGGCACTTAATGTGAAGGATGACAAGACAAATTAGATACTTGGCAGTATACCTAAAGCAACTCCTTCAGCTGCAGCAACCACCTACATTGGCAGAGTAATTAGAAGATCTTCCAAACACAGTGATAAATGGTGTGATAGGGGCAGGGAGATCTATGCCTATTTATAAAGTGCTTGTCATCGTAGTATCCAGATATCACAGCAGGCAGTTAAAGAAAGACAGTCACTATCCAGTGGAATATTTTCTCCATTTTTGGTAAGATGTGTTTAGTACACAAAGATATCCCAAATAAGGAAAAATTTGTCAAGGATGACAAAAGCAGGCAAGGCCTCTCTACAGTGATGTATGGTGTACATCTTCAGGAATAGGAAGTATTTATGTTTTGAAACTGAAATAAAAACATAATTTATAGAATTTTGTAATGGTGACCCTCTTCCCGAATTAACAAAGAAAAAAAAATTCTTGACTCACTTATGCAGACAAGAGCTGGTACACAATTTAACTAGCAGTGTTAGAGAATCGTGCTTAGGGCTTAGAAATAATGAGCTCCTCATGTGTTTTTCTAATCAAAGTATCAGCATGAAATTCACTGTATTTGGAGACCATCCTATTACCAAGGCAGCAGTGTATCAAAAGTTCACTGTGGATATTATTTTTGTGTCTCATCTTTGAATTAGATTTGCTTTTGCCCCTCCCTTTTAATAGTTTTAAGTCAAAAGCAGCAGAAACGAGAGAAGAGCAGTGCTTATCACATCTGTTCCAGCTTCCTTGGACCAACAGACATCCCTGTCAGTCTCAGTTATCTTTCCATGCAACACTGTTTTGAACAGAGGTTTGATACACAAAAGTTTTTTCCCCCAAGATTTAGGCACATCATAAATCAGACAAGTCACGTGATGGGACTTTTTTCCCTATTTAGTCTATTGGATGCAGAGAGGCAAGTACTGTAGGTTCCTCAACAGCTTATTTTCTAACAAAAGCATAACATCGTGCATTTCACATATTAGAGCAGGCTTTTTGTGGATTTTACACAGGCAAGATTTTCCCATCACAAAAACAGAGGCATATTTCCACTACTGAATCCACATAATTGTGGCAGCCGTGCATCCAGGGCTGTTTTTAAGGACTAAATTTTTCTGTTTCTCTCTTTGCCTTATGGTAGCAACATCCTTTATTCTTGAGAGATTTTTTTTCTGTGTTATATTTGTTAAAAAATATGCATATGTATAATTAGTGACATGCATGATTATTTTTAATAATTTAATTATTATGCATGATTATATCCCTTTATTCCACATATTTATGTGGACAGATAAATACAGATATGGCCAAGCCTCTGACATAGGATACAGTAGAGTGCAGTGCATTCTGATATTAACAAAAGAACAAAGACATGGAGGGTTGCTGGAAGCTCTTTCAACCCTACCTTAGTTGCGTAATAAAATCTGCACCAAAACATGTATAAGCATAGAGAAGTCAAGCAATAATGTGTGTATACTGATTTGTTTCATGCATATATCTATTACTTAAAGAGCGGTTTGGTAGTTAGAGGTTGTATGGAGGCTAAATCATGCATACTGCTTGTCTACTATGCTGCAGAATATAACTGGGAATTGGTGCGCAGCCTTGTCCTTAGTATACAAGCAGTGCACTTCAGATGGGGATCTCATAAGAGCTGCCATGTTGAGAGGAATTTGTGAAAGAGTCCGTTTAAAAAAACCTGAAATTATGTGCTTTACTCAATTTGAATTTCACAACACTGAAACCTCATCCAAATTAATCTCCCAAACCAAAAATGTAGCTGGAAGAGGAAGAAACACTGTCTTGTAGTCATTAGCTTACAGGACAGTAGGATGATGTATAGATTGTCTTTAATAGACAAAGGTGAAGGAAAGGGAGAGAAGTTTAGTACCCTATCCAGTTTAATGTCCTCCAGACCACCCTACACCCAAGCTCGTGTAAGTGCAGGGAAGGGAAGTTAAACAACTTTCATGGGTAAAACAATGTTACGTTCAGGTCTGCCCACCTTACTTCCAAGGATTCTTTATGAACTTCGGAGAGAGACTAATCCTCTGGATTACATTGACAAAAAGACAGTTTATAAATACAAAGTGTTGCATTTGGGGGCATTGGCTCATCTAAAACTGAAATTCAAAAATGTCGGCCCATATACACTCCACATTTGCAATTACGTGTTGTATTGTAATTCCAGCCATTTCTTTTGCTGTTGCCTAATTTACAGTATATTTTGTGTGATCCTTCTGATGATTTTGATAACATGCTTCCTCTTCCCCAGGGAATCTTTGTGAGAAAGAGCAGCAGAAAACTGCAATAAAACCTCACCTCTCTGAAATGCCAATGTGGCACTGACATGAGGTCTTGTAGCACGAGCAGCAAGTCACAGCCTTGGCTCCTCGCTTTCTTTGAAGAAGAGGGAAGAAACAGGGGAAATCTCTCTCAGATGAGTATCTAAGAAGCATTTAATTTCATGGACCACCAGCCTGGCTTAGGGCCAGTCCAAATTAACCCCAATTTAGAAAGGCACAACCTAAACTGAAGTAGGGAAAAAGTTTTCAGACAGAAGCAATACAAAACAAGCTGGTATCCCAACCATGTAAAATACGTTAACATAGATTCAAATTTTCTGTTAGTGTCCCCTTGCTTTAACACACTCATATTGCAGTAGTGAGGCAGCTGCTGCCTTCTGACAATGCAGAGAAAAACAGTTGAACCTTTTTTTTTTTTTTAATGAAAGTATTTACAATAAGAAAAAAAAATGTGAAAAGACTGTAACTTCCTAGAAAAAAATCACATAGCTCTGATGCTTACATTTAAAGCAAGTTGTTTTACCCTTATACGTGATGCTTATGATCTGCAGCTGTTCACGAAAGACCAGAAGACTTCATATATAAGCAAGTCAGCTTGTTGGCTTTGTTCCTTTCTTTTCTTGTAAAGGACACGTGTACTTCACCTGCTTCAGTGTTAGATCAAGGTGCTCTCCTTGAATCCAGACTTTATTTTTCTCATTTGGCATTTGGGAGGGAGGGGAAAAAGAAAAAGTAGTAATATTTTAGTTTTACTCTGAGAAGAATCTTTTATGCTTCATCTGTAAAGTGCTTTTCTATGACTCAGAGTGCTAAGTATCCTGCATTTTACAGATGGGGAAGGAGCTAGATGAAAAATAAGTGCTTTACATTCAGATCTTACACTGATGGTTAATCTTAAAATTGCTCTTTCTTTTCCAGTAGCTGGCACGTCACCTCTATGCAGTTCAGTTTCTCAGGATCTAGGAATCAAATGAGCTATGAGCTGCAAAAATATTTCGGTATTTGGCCAGCCTCTGTCATACTGTTAGCTTCCTGACCTTTTATACAATTAATGACAGAGGTGATTTTACCACCTATAGCTTGAGGTTCATTGGCAACGACTGTTTTAGAGTGGTGCTGGGATCAAGATTAGACTCCAAAACTGGTTTCCTTGTCTCATTAAAAAGCCTTTTTTTTTTTTCCCCCTACGTTTTTGTCTTGTTCTTTACTTCCCCACCTCCCAGACTTCTTTTTAAGGCACACCATTTCCAATAATGTCATTGACACTGTACCTTTTTCTGTTTAACTTTGTGCCATTGATTAAGTTTCGTCCTCTTGGTGATTTCAGCATTAGGAGGCCTACAGTGGACATGTAGCCCATGCTGGCAGTGGTCTTGCCTTTGCGTACAGGAGACTGACTGAATGTGTGCTAAAAGCACGATCCCTGTTAATGTGAATCTACCCCGTATCACTAATGTGCAGCTATATTGATCCCTTAAGGCCGTCATCATCCCACAATTGGAAGAAGCTCCACTACATGATTCTCTGCTTCTTCTCTGCTGAAGCAGTGAAATCCTGGTAAAGGCATAAAAATGTGTTTTCATATTCTTTCTCAAAAGGTGCCTATTTATTGGTAGTTTCACATCCAGAGCCCTAAGTGTGTTACATGTTTTAAAGGGGGGTCTCCCTCCATGTATGCTTTCTGCTTGTGAGGGATGACATCATGGGCAGGAAGCCAATCATACCAGTTACTTCTCCTGGTGGCAACTAGGACGCAACATGGTTTTCTATTGTAAGAGGAGTATTTGCATTTCCGGAAGGCTAGAGCTTCAATATCAACCCCTGTATATCATACACAAACCCTTGGGGATTGACTACACTTATGACATTTTACTGTAGTCATCCACCTTCACTTCACCTCTCATCTTGCTGTTTCAAACAATAACTTTTCTCCCCCTCTCATTGTTATGGTCCAGTGTATATACAGTATAATAGCAGGTATTTTCCTTACACAGATGATGACTTCCTTGGAAAATGCAATGTGATGTTTCCACACCCTTGTTACTAACAAGCTAAAAGTTCCAAAGATTTCCAAAGCCCACAGCAGAAACACTGCATGAAAAATCAGCCTCCATGACTACAGAGGGAATTAAGTGTACCTTCATGTTTACATGTTATAGAGATACTATAACGATACAATGAAGGAGAATTAGGATTCTTATTGTGTAGGTTATAGTGTGATCTCTAAAGACTCCCAACCTTGCTCTTAAATTGAAGTCATCTTGAGCCTTTGCTCATTTTCTGAGAAAGAAACTACTCTAAGTGTCTCAGTTTAGGGAGTAAAAATGGCCATACAAATATGTTAAACTGGATATTGTGGGAAAAAAATTATTCAGTTAAATAGTTACATTGTTTTAAATGTTACTTAAGAGGTTTTAATTTTACTCTTTTTTTTCCTATTTTTTAATTGTACAGCAAAAAGTTTTCAATTATGCTTCTTCAAAAACAAAATTATTTATTTTTATCTGTGTTTCATATGTTGTCTTGTTCAGTTTTTTAACATATTGTCCATTTACCTTTCCCACCTGTGTTTCATATGAGGCAATTAACACTAGTGTAATCAGAACAACTGTGCAGAATATCACCTCTCCTAAAGAGGATATTTGCCTGTTTTACAACAGGACAAATGGACAATTGATTTTTCTTAGCAGAAATTAATGTTCTTCATTGTAAACAGTATAATTCATCATGTTAGTTCTACACGGTGAAGTGAATATCCTGATAGTTAGTATGAAAGCTTACTGAAAGTAAGTGACCATCTGCATCTCTCTTTTGAGCTTTAAAGGCCAGTTCTCCCTTCTAAAGATTTATAATACAAAGGGCAATTCACTAATTAGTACTGTAAATTAGTGTTGCCATGAGGTTACAAAGAAAACCCCAAACTAACAGCCCCTGCAGTATTTTAATTAATGTTATTTTTAATTGCTTGTATTAGCATTTGAGAACAAGATTGATTAGCTTTTGACTGTCAAAGAAACAGAACTTGAAGCTCTTAAATACTGAACTGGAAGTTGTTAATTATACTTAAAAATCCATAGATACTGTACATGGAAATCTGGAAGGTCATTTGAGTACTACAGAGGGTATGTTTCATTCCTGTTCTGTTTAAATAAAAATTAAAAATGTTTGCGTAGAGCTACATGTAATTCTCACACTCTCTACTAAATGATCATGCAAATTAACATCTCCAAAATTACTCTAAAAACAAAACAGCTTTAATAGTGCATCTGTCTGTAGAAAGTAATTTTAGAAGCTGTTTAACTTTAAAGTGATTAGTTAATTCTCAATTTGTGATTAAAGTGGCAAGACCTGGAATTTTTCCTAAAGCTGTCATGAACTTCCCTCTGTAGACCCCAATGCAACAAATAGCGGCTGTTTGCTGGGACCCAAAGGCCAGCTCCGAGACATGACTTGTGCTCCTCCATCTCCAGGTTCAGACCCTACCTGAGGTAGATTTAGAATCCTCAGAACAGGACACGGAAAAGCCAGCAAACACAGCAGAGGTCTTCCTGTAGCCAGCTAATAAGGATCCTGAGGCTTACTGTGCTGTGTAGCACCTTACAGAGCTGCTTGTGTCCAACAAGGTACCCACAGGCTGATAATCTTCCCAGAATATATCTGCAGTCATTGTTTAAAAGAAACAACCAGTATCAGCATTTTCTTCATTATTTAGTAGGCCCGTGTTAGAGCAATAATCTGGGAAGTAGAACACCTGGATTCATGTCATTCTTCAGCTTGAAAAGATTTAAATGCAACACCTGTCTCACAGGGATATATATTAACAAGCAGACCATTAAGGAGAAGGGATGGAGGAAAAAACGAAAGTTTTTGCTTCTAAGCAGGTCACTGCAGCTGTCCTGTTTTGCAATAAATCATGAGTGATCCATTAAACCTAACTATTTATCTTTATTTAGTTCTGTAGTTCTTAACTCCTGACTAGATCTGGGAGGAAGAGAGGTATCTCTTCAAACTGTATCATTTTTGGATGTAACCCTTAAGCACTTGCTTAAGTGCGCTGTAGTCAATGAGGCAGAATCTCAGCTGATGTACAATGTTAGCTCTTCATCAGGTGCCCACAGAGGTCTGCTTTCTTAATGACTCTTGGTAATGTGCTTAAGTGCTTTGCTGAACTGGAGACTTCAGCCCAGATCACGAGTGGAGCGGACCCTGTAGTTTCACATCTGTTTTGTCAGCTGCTGGGCAGGTGCCCTGTCCTCAGTACCTTGTCCCCACCACTCATGTTTTGTTTTGTTTTGTTACTGTGTTGAATAGGACTGTGGAAGCAATGTGGCTAAGAAAACTCTTTTATCCTCCAGCCCAATTCTTTTTCAGCCAGATTATCATGGATGGAGCGCTGTAATCACAAAACTATTGATATAGCAGGTGTAGCACTTCAGCTTCTGCTTTTAAAGGCAGTGGAACTTGGTACTCCGACCTTGGTCCCTCTGCTGCATTAGGGCTATGAGTTAAGTTTAATGCAAGAACATCTAGGAGTAGATTCTCCTTGGTCTTAAACATAGGGCAGGTACCAGAGAGAACTGGCACATGCTGGGCTATACAACAAAGTACAGCTGTCAATGCATGAGAAACTGCAATGACTGTCAAAAATTGTGGCACTTAGGAAATTCATGTCTCTAGTTTAAGCTAGCCAAGTGGCAAACTGGAAGGCTGGCTGGTACTTCAGATTTTTCTAAGTCTTATTTTTTATGTATCTTCAATATAACATATGGAGGATCTGGCTCCTGCTACTGCAGAAGAACTTTGATATTACCTTGATAGCAAAGACCACAGTACTAATTGACAACAATGTTCTCTCTCTCTCTTGCCGTTTGATTCACAGCCCCTTACCAACCTTCATCTCATATGCTTATGAAAAAGAATTATTGTAGATTATAAGTAATCATAAACTATCTATCCTACAGTAATGGTAATGTGAGCAAACTGCTGCCTGGCTTCTTACTGCTTTACATCTTCTAACACAATAATAGAAAAAGTGAGAGACAAAAAAGAAAGGAAGATTAAAATAAATGAAAATGAAATTTTAAAATGAGGTAAGATAAATAAAAACAAAATAATATATTTTTCACTGTTAGGAAAGCAAAGCAAAACCACATTTTAACTGAAAGTTTTCATTTTGGAAAAGAATTTTTCAGCTGAAAAAGCTTTAATACAAAAAATTTCAGCTACATGTGTCAAAACAGTATGTCAACTCATCAGAGGACCAGGATTTTTTTAGAGGTAATTAGAAGGTATATTTTAGAGCTAATTTGACTATCTAATGAGAATATCGCAAATGAAGTGATTCAAGATAGCTCAAGTACTAGTGATCAGAGTTTGTCAAGGTCAAAAGTTTCAGTTATTAATATTTATATATATGTAAGTGGGCAAATAGTTTATTCAGAGTTAATACTTCAAAAAAATCTACAATATAGTGACCAACAAGAAATTATCATACCAGTCTCTTTCAACGTGCTGTTGAATTCTTAACAGCAGTACACATGTCAAATAGAAGACTGTAATTCCTGGAGAAACAGATGATAAATCAAACTGAATAGAATTAATAGTGCCTAATTACTAGTTATATACTTCACCTGGAGTATCGTATTCAATAGTGATCGCTATACTGTAGGATATAATTGCCCTTCGTGGCTTATAATACAGAGCCTGAAGTACAATAAACCTCAGAGAAAAACATTGAAAAGAGAGAGAATAAAAACAGCACTTTATTTTTAATATTGGAATAAAAATCTTGAGGTTCAAGGAAATCATCATACATGGCATTTTTACGCAGTCATAAGACAACGAATTGTGATTTATGAAAAGCAAAAGTAGCCTTAAAATGTTTTGTTTTGTTTTGTTTTGTTTTGTTTTGTTTTGTTTCCCTATGGGGCTGTGACTTTGGGGGAATATGGTACTAAGTCTGCTTGAAGAAGTGGTTTCTTTTTTTTAAAAAATGCTTCACACTATGGTATCTTTAAGTTGACTTATTTGTGTTGTAGCAGCATTGTGACACTATTTTTGGCTGAAAAGGAAGAAATGTAAAACCTTTCTGTTCCTTCTTAACCTGTCATTTAAACCAGTTTAGAATGATCTAATGTTAAGAAATTCTACAAATTTGCAAATGGGCATTGTCAAATGCTGGACAATTGTTGCATTGTACTTGAAGTCTTAAAATGGAGTTGAAGACACGAGGCTCCTGAAGACTTTAAAAAATGTGCATGTTACTTTGTTTTAAATATTTTTTCACAGAGTGCCTTTTGAGGGTTTCACAAGTTATTTCCTAATTTATTGTGTCAGTGAGGAGAGTCAGCTAATGTCTGTGTGTTATTTTAACTATTTGTATAGTGGGAAAGTGTCTACAAATTAGTCATAGTGCTAAACATTTTTCTGCTTTCTCCACATTAAAATTAAGGATATAAAAATACTTCCTCAGGCTAGACTTAAAGATTAATTTCTAAAGGGCTTTCTGAAACGTTGTTTTAGGGAAAGATGGTCCAGCAGTTAAGGATGTGATCAGCTTTCTGATCACTGAATTGTTGATATGTATGCAGCCTTAATTTTAGCAGTCATCTGTTTTTCGGCTAGTAAGTAAGAGGTGATCTCCTCTTTGTTTGCTGCCCCACTAAGTGCAGCGATCCAAATACGGCTACATGGGGTTTTTTCCATTTCTGAAAGAATGACAACCACTCAAAGAAAGAGAGAAAGCTTAACTCATTCTCTGTGAAACTACAGAAAGAAGGTGCCAGAGAAAGGGGGCACTCTTACTTCTTTTACAAATGAAACGTAGGTCGGACCTTTCCCATAGGAGAATTTTGCTGATGTTTTTTTCCCTACCAACATTTGAACAGCATGGCATTTCTGTGCTGAGAAGCTGTTAACTTCCAGATTTTGCCTCACCAACCGGGAGAATGCTATTCTAAAGAATGAGCATCCCACAGGTTCTGCTGTACATATAGAGAGTCAGACATGAGGAAGATCTCTGCTGAAGATTACTGCTAGCAGAGTTAGGAGCTAGCTCATCCTAGGAATGTAGCCTCAGGTCTTTTCATGCAACAGGTTTTGCATGCCTTTGTATATTAAGCTAGTGTCAGACACAACTCAAAACATTTTTTTACTACTATACTACAAATGAATGGGTCTGTGATGGGAACTCTGTATTATATTTCTCATTTTCTTGTAAGTGTATTTTTATAATATACAGTTCTTATTACTTTAATGGAATGTGAATTGATTTGCTTGCACTATAGAAATAGTGAGAGTACAGCTCTGAGAATGACATGTTTCTTGCGATTTCCTTTTTACAATACAATAGGTAACTGAAACACTTCGGAATCGTGTAAGTTTTGATAAACCATTCTGCTATAATCCTTCCAAATGTCAATCTTTATTGTCCATAAATTTGATTTAACCCTGTTAGGACTGTCTTTATTGAAAGACAAAGATGCACTTATCTGAAGACACTGAATGCCTTCACACACCAAGATATCATGCTCAGCAAAATACGAACCTATTTTTAAACTTTTTTCACACAAGAAATTTGCTACATTATCATGCTGTGTGGGACCTGGCTGGCAGTACTGGTTTGTTCTGTACAAGTAATTCCTCCTGCACTGTAAGCGCGTTCTGTACTGTGTAGGATGAGACCTGATAAATCCAATGAGAACCTGTCTATGAGCTATTCTTCCAGAAATGCCGTGGTTCTGTTACAAAGGGTAACTCACCAAGGGGAATAGACTTAGGTCCAGTGCACAAGTTAAAATACCATGGCCACAGAAAAAATATCTGTATAGAAGGTTTTGTGGCAAGAATTTATGGTAATAGCCTTGTTTGGGCAACAAAAGGAATCTTTTACTGAAGTATACAGGCCGCCCTTAGTAAACCTTTGTATTACCAGTAAATTTTGGTTCGGATAATAATTTGATTCATTAGAAAACTATGCCAAAGCACATTTTTGTTCTTGTCATGAAAATATGGAGAACAAGGTCTACATATCACTGCTGTGGCAAGTTGACATCCAACAAGATTTATGCTATTTGAAAACCCTATTCTTTCTAAATGCATTCCATATGTAAGTTCAGTGTAATTTGCTTGGAACTTTGCTGCTACAAATAATGTTAATATCTCTGTTTTGATGTGACATGAAATTTATTTAATCTGGTACCTCATTTTGAAATATATTCATTAAAAGTGTTGAATGGAGGAAAAATGTGTCAGTGCAAATGGTGTTCATTTTCAATGTGACAGTATTCACACGTCCCAAGACATAGAACAGTTGAATAGATAATGTCACATATCATAGCATTATTCGGATGGTGTGATCTTCTTATTGATTGGACAGCAGTTGCAAATTTAAAGCTTATGCTACATTTCACTAATACCATGACAATGAAGAACATGAGCAATGGTCTGTCAAATGTGTGAAATTGTGCCATTCAAGTAAATAAAGACACAGTTTATAATTCTCTGAAAGGAAGAGGATAACATTTGTTCTGGAATTAAGCAATAATGGAACAGAGGCTCTGCTTTGTGCTTTAAACATAAAATAGGGTTATAATGGAAGAGCAATTCTTTCATTACTGATATGATGAAATAGCTGAAACAGTTAGCTTCCCTAAAGTCTGAAAATGCTACTTCTCAAGCAGACAGAGACAATTCTATTGAAACTGCAGTTTGTAATCTGTGTACCGTTACCAGACTTTAAGGCAGAAGGCATTCTATCCTGTTTTTATTGTAAATAATACTGAAAGGCTTTTTTAATAGACTTCTTTCCTGGTGAAAAAAAAAAAGTAATTAAATTCCCCGTAAAAAAAATATAATTCAATTCTATTCATATATGAATTATGAGCTTGAGTCCAAAGGGCAAAACTAAAAATTTGACTAGAATTCTTCAACCATCTTTCACCAAATTTTCTGGGAATTCCCAGGAAGCGGAATAATTAAATAAGTAGCGTCCTTGTGGAGATACAGACTGATCACATTGGATATGTGGAAGAACCTAGTGGCAAAGAAGAGACTTAAAAGGATTTTCATGTTGCCTTCCACAAAAACCAAATATTTACAGCTTGCAGGCCAGCTATAACATGTATGCACATGAATAGTGAACTCTCAGAGGAACCAGCACACTCAGGTACACATAGGCTTAATCGTTTTTCTAGTCTAGGGTCCTATCCACTAACCTGGATCTGCGTTTTTTTGGGACATAGGTTTCGTTCATTTTCACTTGCTGAATTATTTGCTGAACTGTTTTTTTCAAAGCAAGGGGACAGAAATATCCATATGCATCTTTTTCAAGCAGGACTGTGCATAAGACATACCTGCTGTTTTGCCAGGTATTATGGGTGTTTCTGCCATCACTGATGCAGCATCCTCAATGGAACTGGCAAAGGAAAAATTTCATGCTGTCTATATTGTGTTTTCTTTCTCCGGAATATTGCTACTTTTTCGTTTATTTAGAAAATTCTGCTGAAAATCTCCACCTATCAGCCAGGTTTGCATTTCTTTTTGGCATGCTGCCAGTCTCATGCCCATATTTTTCCTTATTGCTATGCACCTTGGAAAGGTGAGAAGGGAGGTGCCAAAATGGGTTGATTTCTTCGAAGGGTCAGCTTGGGGAAAGGGTAGGCCTGCAGGCCAGATCCCAGTCACATTGACAAATGTCAGCTATAGCTCTAGACCTTTTCAGCCTGGCAGACTGCATACCCTTGTTTCAGATAAGCCATGTCCTGGAATGTTTCCCATCACTTACTGTCCTGTTTCCAAACAACACGTCCTTTGAATGCCTTATCTGCCTCGAAGTACTGTGCAATAAAGTGAGGCACTACAGGCCTTACTTGCAATGCATCTCTTGCTCCCAGGAAGAAATAAATTCCTGTAAATGATGATAAATTTTCATCATCCAAGTGCATTTATCCGTTCATTTGTTGCGTCCACAGAATTCACAGAATCACAGAATGACTGAGGCTGGAAGGGACCTCTGGAGGTCATCTGGTCTAGCCCTCCCTCAAGCAGGACCACCTGAGCCAGTTGTCTAGGACCATTTCCAGGTGGGTTTTGAATATTACCAATATCAGAGACTTCATAGCCTCCCTGGGCAACGTGCCAGTGCTCAGTCACCCTCACAGTGAAAAAGTTTTTTCTTAAGTTTAAATGGAATTTCCTGTGTTTGAGTTTCTGTCCATTACCTCTTGTCCTGCACCACTGAAAAGAGCCTGGCTCTGTTGTGTTTGTGCTCTCTCTTCAGGTATTTATACACATTGATACGATCCCCTCCCCTGTCAAGCAGCCTCGGCCTCTCATCATAGGAGAGATGCTTCAGTCCCTTCATCATCTTTGTGGCTCTTCACTGGACTGACTCCAGTATGTCTATGTCTATATTGAGGAAAGAGAAATGTCCACTACTCTTTCCTCATCTACCAGGCCAAATGTAGGAGGCATGGTGGATGTGATGCTCCTGGGCAAGCTTCTGTTACTGTTAGACAATCTATCTATCTGTCCGTCACAAAGGTTCTCCTACAAAAGATAGGACCTCGGAGGGTGGACTTTGGGCAAGCTAGGCTGCCCTGGGTGAACGAATTTGGTCCACAGACCCCAGCTGCAGTAATTAACAATATTAAGTTAATGGATAGACAGGATCAAGTTTTATCAGAAACAGTCCTTTACTCTCCCTAAACCTTTAAAACTATATCTCAGCACAAGAAATAAGGCTGAAAAAGTTTTTATATGTAATTCCAGGGACTGTGCTTCCTTCTAGAATGACAAACTGCTGCACAAGGAAAACAGATGAAATTATATGACATAAATTTGTGGTTTACAGAAAACCAAAATAAGAAATTTGAGTCAATTAGGTTTGTGCTACAAGTCATTTTACTGCACGTTTTACAAGTGAGATTTTCAGTCTCCTGACACAGTATATATATTCTGCTACAGCTATTCAAATGGGTTATGACTTTCTTTTCTAAAACAGTAAAATGAGAATTCCTGTTCCCAGCAGCAGCCCAGTATTTCTGCTGCTCTCTGCCACCCCACATGATCTGTCCTTAGTGCAAGCAGTGCACCACTGATGCTGAGCAGCTGCTTCATGAGAAGCAGAAGTCTCCAAACCTCAGCAAAACCATTCAGCTGTATGCACCCTGGAGTAACAGTCATGGAACACGTTGGGAGGGCAGCAACACATTGCCGTTTCTCTATGGGATATCAAGGGATCCTTTATCTTGCTACAGCCATTCATAGACCCCTATCACTTTCAGATGATGGCAGAAAATCGTTGATAGTAAAGTCCCTACTGTCCAGCAATGACAAAGAAAATGTTACTGTGTATCAATTGTCTCGTAGCAATTGTCACAGAGCACTGACAGCATGCAAAGTGCACTGCCATTCCAATTATTAAAAGGTCTTTTAGTCAAACCTGGTTTTCCCAAAGGTAATTTGTATCAATTTATTTATCTAGTTTTTCCTAATTACAAGAAGAAAAAATAGCTTAGTGAGAAGAACTGGCATTTGCAGGAGAAAAAAGTCCCCAGCAATGTGGACAAAATACGTTTCTGTAGGAGAATGTGGTAAGTCACTCCCTACTGATTTAAAAACTTCTCATGAGGAAAGTTTTGCAGCATTTAAAATGAGATTGAAAAGTGAATACGTTGGATTTTTTTTTATCTGTATTATCAAAGTCTAGGGTTGGTTTTGATTCAGTCTTTTTTTTTTTCCTGATGAAATGTTTCATGTTGTAATGTAATAGAATTAATAAGATCTGATACACCGACTTTTAATGAAATTTCATTTTTCAAAAATAGGCACATAAAAATGTCTCCATAATAAACTTAATTAGAGAAAATAGAAGATTGTATTATTTTATCATTAATACAAAGAGACGGATAATTAGGAGGATGCGATATGCATATTGAGTGAAATCATCCCTCCTGCAGGAGGCTGGAGTACACAGGCCCTTTGTGGGAAGTTGTTTAAACCAAGGAATGGGACTCCAAGCCCCATCACAAGCAGACTTGCTAAGGATATAGTACTCAATACTCTTCAAAAGTGCTTTTCAAACTCAATGCTCTACTGCCTCTCCACTTTGCTTTTTTAATTTCTTTTTCTTTTTGATGGTCTGGTATAGTTTCTCTGCAGCCTCAATATCTTTGTTTTAGCCATTTTGTTCCAGTTTCTACTGAAGAAAAAGCCCCAAATGTGCTGCATGTTCCATATTCATTGTCTCCCTTCCTGTTCCTTAGCCTTTTACTAAAGCTATGCTTTCTTGGTTTCAGTAATTTTCCTGACATTTTTCTTCATTTTCTTCTGTACTAGTAAATCTTCATGTGCCTCAACAACGTTAGTGTCAAGGTCTTATTATATAACTCCTACTTACATCAGTTGATACACTGCACATGTCAATATTTCTATTAACCAGATTTTACCAAGGAAACAGCAAAAATCCTTCATCTAGCCTGAAAACAGATATTTGTGAATGTAGTATAAACTGCGTTATTCAAAATACTGTGTTGAAGACTGAACCAGTTTCAGTTTTGCTGGAGCATGGAACGAATTAATTTTCTGATGCAATCAGAATGAAAGGTAGTTCTTCAAGTGTTGAGGGTGAAATTCACTCCTGTTTGCAGGGTCTGTACAAGGACCTCATTTAAGTTTAGCTGGTGCATGAGACCTTGTATGGGTACTCTACATTGACAGAAATTTATAGAGCTGATTTTTTCAGTCTATTATATTAGTACTGTTCTGAATAGGCTAAAGCTCTCATTGGTGGATTTCCCTGTGTAATTCCATTATTTTTACCTTGTTACCAATTTTATGATTGGTATTAAATTAGTCCTGTCAAGTAGCTTCCCAACCCACCCTAAAACCGACTTGTTTAAAAAAAATACAGCCAATATATTTTAAAATAAATGTTCTAAATGACGATTATACTAAAAATTAAGATTCTTAGTGAAAAACATTTATAAGGAACTATATAATAAATAAAGTACTGTAATGGCATTCAGAGGAAAAGTAGCTAGTAAAACGCTTGCATTTCAAGCCTACGAACGACGATATTTTGAGAAATACTATTCACTGTTCTTCCAAATTAAAGTGCCTAAGGTGACTTCTAAAATCACTTGAAATCAGTTTTCCTAACAGATGCAGCATGGTTTGGGGTTTGGTCTTCCACTGTGAAACAGGTCTGCCATGTTGTGGGATTTTTTGTGTGTGTTTTGGAGGGGGTGTTTTTTCTTCTGCTTTTAAACGGTAGTTTCCATTTCAGGCAGCTACAACAGAGCAGGATGGTGTATGCCCTTCTTCCAAAACCTGGACTGGAACTGTTGTTCAAGGAAACACGAGGAACTAATGTTAGTGAAGAGTATTCCTGACTATGCATTCCCAGAGTCAGGATTTTAGAAATGAGTGCCTCAGTTTCAACCTGCCACTCATGTTTTTTGTAGATGTGTCCGTGCCCTTTCTCCCCAAACCATCTGTAGCAGTGCAGCACCACCAGTTGACTGCGGCCTTCAATGGGAGGTATCAAAAGCATATCAGTGTTTTGAGATTAGTATTTCCCCATTTAATATTTTGACACTGTGAAAAGGGCATTTTTCCAACTGAAGATTACTGCTGTGAGTTATTCCTTACCCCTTCTAATAAATAATCTATTTCATCATTGTTCCTCAGCAGATACCTGACGGTGGGTCTAGAATCCAAGTTCAGACTAGTAGCCTCACTGGTTAAATATTTGTAAAGAAGCTTCTGCCAAGAAGGTGTCTACCTCTTGGGCTGTGGGCTCATGTCATGCCAGTTGCTGTGAGGTCACAGCCTGATTTTGCTGTATTTTGGTAGTGGCCTCAAGGTCTGGCTATGGTTCCCACTGCAGAAATATGCACAGCTCAGTGTGCTGCTGGGTGATTCCATCACCTCCACCTCCTTCACCATCTGCAGAAACTTACTGGTAATCCCACTTCTCGACAGGGAAGGCCTAGAGGCCTAATTGCTGCAGCAGCATCTGCTGTGAGGAATCACTGGCAAAGGCAAGCTCTGAGCTCTCTGACTACCTGCTTGGGGCTTCCAGTAGCCTCCCTCCTCAGATGACATCTCCTTTTGCAGATTTCCCCTCATTCAAACCAGGTATGTTACTCTAGGCTCCAAATGCCACTGCAGAGATCAGACATCTGGAAAGCAGACATTGTGGCAAGTACTCAGACCAAGTATTCAGACCTCCCAAATATAGGCACTTTAATTATGAGCTAGTTCTTCAGTCAGTGTTTAATGGTTGGCCTCCTCCAGGAGAGGCAGAAGTGAGATGGCTGCCAGGCTGTGTCACCCAACTTTCTCTAACCACTTGCTGAGCCACATCCAGCATGGATGAACTGCTGGTGTTAAGGGCCCGAGCCACAGTGGTAGCAGTGCCTCCATCTTAATTTCAGAGCATGCCAGTCGCTTCTTAAACGTGGTCCCTGGTTCCTTCACTGACGTGATGCTTGGTTTCCACCTCAACATTAATAGTGGCCTCCAGACTGTATCCATCCCAAGACAGAAAGGAAAGATGTAAAGGCTAAATAATGCTTTGGAAGTGTCCCCAGGTCTCTCCTTCAACCTTAGAGTCAATCTAGCTGAATAGGTCTGATTAGATGTCTGGTTTTAGATGATGGGATTTCGATGAGTCACACACTAAGAAAACACATTTTCTCTCTCCATGTGTGGTAGTTTTCTTTACAGCTACTGGAGTTGGTCTCATATGATATCCCACTCTGAACTTGGTCTAACTCTTCACCTTTTGAGAGACTCAGTTTTAGCTCCCTTGCATCCAAAGTGGAATAAGTGGGCCCCCAATGGTCACCAATAAAACAGCTGTTAACAACCCATTTTATGCAGGTTTTGAACTTGCGGGGAAAGACAGGTAGAATGGAGGCTACCACTGCAGGCCAAGATGCCTCAGCTTTGTTTTTTTAGCAGTTAGAAGCATCAGTCTACTTGCTACAATGCATAATTCAATTAGCATTTTCTCTTAAATGCCTGTCTGCTGTTATCCCAACTTATTCCCTGTTTACTCTCATGATCCACTTTATAGATGAATTTCCTATTGCCATCAATCTCTATATTTTTATGTCATTTTATGTCTCTGCTAGAAGCCATATAATTCTTATCAGCTCCCATAGTACATCATCCAATCCTCCTTTACCTTATATTGTGTGTTGCTATCAATATTCCATTCTTACGTATTTTTTAATCTCAGGCAAGAATATTGTATCATCTTTACTTTGCTCTGATAAAAGAAATGTAATATTTTGGTATGGAAACTACTCTGTAATCCACATGAATATACAAGAGATTTGTTTTCTGTATTGAAAAGAAGTCTTTTTTAACAGTATCTTTAAATCAGAAAAGACATTGTATTTTTTAACGTTTTCTCCTTAAAGGATGAATTTAGTGCTCATGAAAGCTGCCACACTGACAGCTCAGAGAAAAGAAACTATTTAATTGGCCACGGAAAAGATAAGTAGCAGCAGTGTAAGCTTCCCAAACTGTTTATGCATTCACCTGGAAAAATCTATGATCCTGCTCCCAATCAAGTCAATGGTAAAATTCCCTCAAACGTAGTACTTCATTTGGTTTCGGAGTCTGCCCATGGAAATAAGCCTTATGGCAATGGTAGATGTGCTCTGTTCTTAAAGTTCTTCTCCAGCTGGAGATACTGTGAATTTGCTCCAAGAACTGAGCGCCTTTCACATGGCCACATCTCCACCTGCTATTAGTCTGGGCGAGACTCACATCAGTGACATAGAGAAGCGGGGGTATAGCTCTTTGCTGCTCTCTCAAGCCCCCTGACGATAATAAAATGGTGATGGTATTAACTCTGCATGATATATTACAAATCTCCTTCAAAGTCACATTTTGGCCCTAAAAGGACTGGCTTTATCAACAAATAGGTGGTATGGTGTCTAGCATCGTTATTTGTAAATGTTATGCCCAGAAGAAATCTTATTTTATAAACAGATGGATCCCTTTTACTTGATTCAGTAATGCTTTACAATTAACTAATTAACAGGTTTATTGCCAAAAATTAGCAATAAAAACTGTTTGGGAGTTTTGACCAAAGCAGTCTTCGGCAATTACATAGATAGACACAAAACAATCTGCGTGATAGTTCGAGGCTAAATGTTCCTCAGATCAGAATTTCACCTGCTGTTTTCAAATAAAAGTTGACAAATAGGAAACCAAACCCTGCAGATTTTTTCCACCATATCATATTTGAGAACCTCAGCCTTAATTAGTATTAATTCCAGGTAACACACCAAAAGTTTGAAGAGCTGATTATGCGTTTTCTAGACAAACAATCCAGTTTAATATCCTGCACTTCAATGGGCTGGATTCTTTCAGGGTCTTCTAATTGCATAGGTCGGGAGTCATGCTTTTCATGCTATAAATAATATTTCATTTTAAAGGGCATCATATCATATAGAAATATATAGCACAAAGGACATTTTAAATTAATTATTTCATATTACTGCAGGTCAGGACAAGAAGAGGGAATTCTCATAGAAAAAGACTGCTTACTTTTGAGTAATCAGCTGCACAATTCCTATGTAAAAACTATCCGTTTCAATTTGACACCACAAAAATGCAAATTAACAAACCCCATGCTATCAGAGTTTTAAAAAAATCTTACTCATTAATTTCATAGAGTTATCTCTAGAACCGATTAACAGATGGAGACCAGTGATTCACCCATTTCTGACCACGAAGTTTTCAAAGGAAAAGATAGACAAAAATACTAGTCAGGGTATTTCATAGTCAAATCAGTAAGAGTAGTTTGCAAGTATATGGAGTTGGGGTGTGTGTGTGTCCATCCACGTACACCAATTCAGTAATGATTTGTTATACTATACAGTGTGACCCATTATGCTTTCTTCTTGACATTGCATCGTCCAAACTGTTCGTATTTTTCTTTTTGTACAAGATCTATCTGCTGAAGATAACACTTAAACTGACATTGTATTTTACAGAACAGTCATTTTTTAGTAGAATGGATAGAGAATTAGGTGTGTAACTCTACTACCAAGAAAGGAAGTTTTAAAATTCATTTTCTAAAGACTACAAAAATATGTATTATTATTTCCTCTCAATTTTTAACTGAGATTTACTGCACTGTATAAATTGCTGGTGAGCAAAATGGTCCTATAAGTGACCAGAAGAATAAAATATTAATTTTCTTTTTGAATAATGATCTAAAGCTTGTATAATATGGATTTAATAATACATGACTGGTTATTTATTTGAATAAGATATCAATACTGGAAAGTTCGTTTGGACTTGGAGGCTATTGTCTTAAATGAAAGTTAAGTTAATATTCTCTGGTGACCACATTTTATTTCACTGTTATGCTAATTTTTTAATTTCAAAAGGACTGCTCCTTTTCTGACTCATGTGAATGAAATAGAGACACACGTTCAGATTAGTTTTGAAGACAGTCCTTAATTTTATATTTAACAGTGTTAATATATTTATCTTACTGTGTGTGGTAGGTTTCACTTTTTAAGAAATACATTGTATTCTGGATTCATTTAATGAACTGAAGCATGTTTGCAGTAATTTATTCACAATGAGCCTCTTGTGTTTGTGTATATTTGAGAAGGACTCTGCATGAGAGGTCATAAAGATTCAGGAAGTTTGGAACTGCTTTAGATTGCTGGAAGTTTGCTTATTTAATGTTCCTAGAATATACGCTGTCCAGAATACAGCCAAAAGGCAAAATTTCAATTTATGTTGCTTTTCTTTTAACTGGTGGATGTTATCATTCTCTTAAAAGGGAGTGTTATAATAATAGAAACACTGAAAGATTTAAATATAGCAGAGCTAGTGAACAGTACTATAATATACAATTTATCCTATTTGATACTTGTTAATAACTGCAGTGATCCATGAAGAAGATTCTTCTTCAAGATTTTGTGTCTGAGTCTAAATTAATGGTTTGGGAGTAGAGTCTATTACTGTGAGCTCTGTAGCTAGCAATTGTTCAAATCCAACATAAAACCACACACTGACGGGGGTTCTCAAGGTGCCTAGTTATGGCTGCGATCAGCAACCAATCATTTCCTTCTCATTTTCATTACATTATGTCATCAGAAATACAAGTTTGTAAAGATGCTTCTTCTGTTGACCGTATATTTGATATTCATGTCTGCAACTGTAGGGAAAAAAAAAAAAGAAATAGTAACTTAGCAATGTTACTACCTTTTCCAAGTATGTATTAAGTACATACATTAGTTTTCAATCTATCTGACCTCTAAAGATTAGTAAAGGAGAAACAGACACTGGCAAACAGCATCTGAACCTTTAGGGACAGTTGATGTAATCATATGCCGGCGTGGCCTACACAGCAGTATAGTGATTCCCAAGAACAATAGAGATATTATGTCAGTGAAACAGAAATCATAGAACAATGATCTGAGGCTCAGCAAGAAGGAAGGTTTTGACCTTGAAGAGGTTTAAGAGTGCCATCTGAACAGCTATCTGGGACATAATTAAAGGTATTTTAACATGATAAGCCCTGAAGAATGCAAACCATCATATGTGCATTGAAGAGTAAAAGATATTGCTTTTATAGCTGTGGAGCTTATGGTCAGAAGTGATATGAAATATTAGAAATGTGACAGTTTTGTAATAATTTTATGCTCACTGTAATAATTCCATTTGCAGCTTTTTGCCAGTGAATCTCTGGAATGGCATTAAGCATTTCTCGCTCCAGCTTGCCCTATAATATTGGAGTGTCTCTGTGGTCTTTTCTTGTGTGTGTACAAGTTGCAAGCAAACAGGCATTAAGATGATGCCTGTAATTCAGGCTAACAAAAGAATGAGGAATTAGAGTTTCCAAAGACTTTTTGTTTCTGTGTGAAGAGTACAGTCCCAGATCTCCTGAAGTCTCTTATAAAAATGCAAGTGTGGTATTTCAAACTAGAAAATAAATAAGTCTTGTTGACTTCTGCAAACTAATTATTGCCAGAAAATGGAAAGACGAAAAGAAAATATGTAGATGAGGAAACTCAGTACATCTTTTTTCTTCTTTGAACTCTGAAGAGGTCTAGTCAATATTCCCTGGACCACATAGAGGGCACAGCGTAATTTAGCTGTTCAGTAAAACACAGGATAGACTATGTAATCCACCCTGTGGGTTCATCACAATGAAATTGAAAACCAGTGATACATTACATGTGAATTTATCTTCTCCTGAGAAGTATGCATGGGTCTAGAGCAAAAAGAAGTCACATAGTTGAGAAAGAGGTAAGTGCTTTTATTATTACTGGGGAAGTGCCGTAGTTTGCCTGCCTGTTTATGACTGATAGCATTGGCTTTTACAGTGACTCCTTGAATGGCTCTCTTCCTTTAGGTAGGGAATTATTTCTTCACAAGTTAGAGTAGTATCTGGTTTTTGTATTTAAATTTTGCTAATCAGTCTGATACCTGACTCTAGGGCTAAGGCTTAGGCAAAACACTGTACACGAAGCAATTGAAGTGTTTGCATTGTCTCCTTAGATAGTTGCCTCTTTCTCTAAATACCTTAACTTGACAGAAAATTAATCCTCCACATACTCAGACTAATTCTGCATCTCATAATAATTCCAATTATCTATCTTAGTAATCATCATAGCACATTTAGTCTAGATCTGTTCCTCAGTGAAGTTTGTCTGCTGGCAGAGATTACATTTATAAGTGTCACATACCTTCCATTTTGTAGTATATATGGCAAAGGTGTCCTAAAGTCTGCCTATAGGACAATAAATATGTTATTCTCACCATCACTATCTTGCACCTGATGAACAAGTTTTATTTAAACTTTTAGGAACATCAAGTTTTAGGCTAAGAGCAAACATGGTAAAGTTAATCTCAAAAGTTTCTTAGAGAGACATATAAACAGATAACTTCATAAACTAAGACATTTGATAAGTAACGCAAGGCAGGACACGATGTTTTAAAAGACTTATTCTGGATTGCGGAGTGGAAGCAATGGCAGCCACATGGAAGATTAACTCATACAGTTGTGTTCAGAGATTTGCCAAGGGCCCTGACATAGAAGAACCCAGTTCTGTTTGGAACAGGAAAACCTTGCTCCTTGTAGGTAAAGCCTCTCAGGAGCTGCTGCCTCAACCTGATGTGACATAACCAGTGCAGTCTGTGCCATGGACTTCCAAGGTGATGGGACTGAAACCCACCTGAGGTGCAAAGTGGGCTCCCTGTGCCTGTGGGTCTGTGGTGACAGGAGCCATGTAAACAGCTTCCAGTGAACAGAGAGATATTCTCGTCCTCCACTTCCACAAACATGAAATTCAACCGTTTTATTTCTTTTAATCTTTTTTAATCAAAATTGTATCAGAGATTTACACAACTGCTGCTGTCAAATATTTGTAAAAGCCTTACAACTGTGTCACGTCGTTTACTGCAAGCAGGTTGCTCTGAAATGGAAGCCACTGCCTTAATTTACACCCACTAGGAATCTCCAAATTGAGTCACTTCCCCAAAAGATATAATGCATTCCTAAGATGCTAAATTAATATGAAAGATACTGTAGAGTCTTGCATATAGATAAACTGCAACAAGTGTAATGTAACCACTATAGTAGTCCCTCTGAGATGAGAAAGATTACTTCCCTCTATCAGTTTTTCATTGTTCTCTGCTGATAAGGCCCTCTGCTACCCTTAGGGTACTTCTGTTTAACCAAGAATGAAGAAAGCTATTTTTATCACTGAACAATATTTAGTTCTGTATAAAAATCTTTCATTTTTTGACATGTTTGTAATGCTTTGAGCTTAATGCCTCAGAGAAAGACTAGCTGTTCTCAGTGTATCTGTTTGCAGCACTCAAAATAAACTTTTTGATTTCCTTTGTTTGTTAATCTTTACATCTATGCTTTGCTTTATACTGAGTGTGTAACAACATTCATGGCTTTTATTTATGTCTGTATTAGCCTCGACACTGATATACATTGCTAATTAAAGATGTACAGCATTTATTTGATGCCATGAAAAAAGCACTGACAGTTTCCTGCCTTCTAAACTGGAAGGCTAGAAAACGTTTAATCACAGTAAGGGCGACAGTAAGAATTGGCCTCCTGCACGTGGGTTTCTAGTAGCCACAGAGAAACGGAGGAAAAGTGCAGAATTTATTTTCGGCATACATGTTCTTGAGAATTTAAACTCCATTCAGAGTGAGAAATTTTCAAAGAAAAAAATGTCTTCAACTAATAGTGATGTTTTATGATTTCGACTCACTCAGCTCCTTCAGAAAAAGGCTAACAGTTTCAGATTGCCTACTGACACTATTAAACCAAATTAAATAAATATTAGTTCAAACGTTGTGCAGCTAAAGAACAGTAGATTTTGTGCCTGTATAGTGCTGCTTACATAAGCACAATGCTAACTACCTCGCAGGCATTGATTTGCATGGTATCTGTGTAAAACACTTCAGACACAGACAGATTAATGAGCTCCCCTGCATTTAACCACCTTCGCCATTAATTCTGAGACTCAGAGGAAAGGAGAGGTATTCTCTGATACAAATCTACGTATTCTCTCAAAACTCCAGGCTTTTATATTAAGATCATTGCGAACCAATGGCAAGCAAACAACAACGGCCTCACTTTACTGAATTTTATACTGTATTCTGTGTATTTTATACTATACTACGTCTCTATTAAGGCTTTTAGTAAAATGGAATTCGAGGCTTGCTAAGTCCTGGCTACATCAGTGAAAAGGAGGCAGACAGTATTATAGGTTACAATCAAAATAGTATTTCTAATATTTTTGCTCCTTTCTACCTCCATGGGTAGGAGGGCAGGCATTGATGAAATCACAGTTAAAAATAGCAAAGATGAACTATGTGGGGAAAAGGTGTTTGACTTATTGTGACTTGGTGACAAAGTACAATACTTTTTGGTATTCAATGAAGCTGAAAAATACACCTTAAAAAAACCAAAAAATTCCAGATAACTTCCTTCAGAAGAAAATCCTAAGTGTGGCAGGAAAAAAAAATCACAGTCCAGCCGTCAATGGTGTTCAGTAGACAATCTCGCCTGATCTGGCATCTCCAGGTCCTTCAGACAAAAAGAGCATTTGAATACTTGAAATTATTAGCTCATGTCTTTTACATGGGGTAACAGGCATGGTAACAGGCAACTTCCACTTTTGAACACTAAAGAAAGAGTCCTAAATCATTTAGATGTCGAAAATTAAAGTGGGATGCAGAAAATAATATAGAAAACTAGATACAGAAATGCTTTCTGGCTTTTTACACCAAAAGGCTTTGGGAGACGCAGATAATGACATTTAACTAATGCCTTCCTAAATCTCCCTGACAGGGAAAACTATCAGTCTTTTGGAAGGCAAATGTCTCATTGATATTGACTAAATTTCTGGTCTAATTTCCTGGCTCAACCTTTTGTACAGATACAATGAAGAAACATCACAGTTCTTAACGTTCCTTGCAACACTTTATGCAGAGTTAGAGGATTCACAGACTAGTCTAGGAGAACTATGCATTCTAAGGAAAAGCATTTAACTTTCACTTTGTTAATGAAATATCCATTCACCGGTATATGTGAATAAAAACTTTTCCATCCTTGAATTAACATTATTCACTAGTTTGGAAAAATGTACACAAAGTAGAGCTGAAGAAAGAAATGTAGAAAATTCAATTTTCTAATAATAAAATTAAAACCTTTTTTAATTTTTATTTACAGCCATGTTTATTAGGAGTAACACCACCACCCGAAACCTTCCAAGAGCAGAATCCATGAAAGGATTTGGTACAATCAGGAACAGACTGCCCAGGGAAGTAGGTGAGTTACCATCCCTGGAGGTGTTAAAAGATGTGTAGATGAGGTTCTCATGGTTTAGCACCAGAGATAGTTTGTGGTTGGACTTGATGATCTTGAGGGTCTCTTCCAACCAAAACGATTCTACGATGCTATTATTCTATGACTTAACACTAGCATGAAAGTGTGTTACTTAGAATCATAATCAAGGTTTTAAGAAGCAGCTCAGACTAAGGATGGAAAGGACTTTCTTCTTCTGAAGTTACATGGGAAAAAAATTGCCTTTCCCTTTTGCAGAGAAGATGGAAGGTGAAATAAAATATCATTCTTGAATTGCAGTACAATGCTGAGATATTGTTCTTGGTGTGCCTCCCTGCTCAGTGAACCTTCTGGGCAGCATTTATTATGCTTAATAATGTCAAGGAACAAGGAAATTTTAGCTGTAGTAACCATAACAATGTCTTATGTTCCTTCAAGAATAGTCTTTTGGCTTGAGGCTTGCAATCTTCCTGCTGTCTGCATCTGTCTGATCTGAACTTTTTGGGCCAAATTATCCTAAATAGAGTTTTTTAACAAATGGAATAAACCTGATATTCCTGCTCTCACGGGTTAGAGGGGTGGGGGGGAAGGCTGCATGACTATAACCATCATGCCATGTCTGAAGGGAGAAAACAACAGTGATTTAGTTGAGCAAATTAAGGTAGTTGGATATGACTGAAGTACACAAACTGCAAATCAGTGCTGAACTGAACTGGTGTTATTCAATTGTCTTTCAACTCCTCCCTTTGATGATTTGCTGCTAAACTGATGGCCTGGAGGGCATGTAAGTGTAGTCTGTAAATACTTCAAATGTCCTCCTAAATGTGCAACTCTGCCAAATAGTGATGGCAGCTGCAAAGGTCAAGTGCAACACATGTGGTTGCAAGAAAATAACAGGAAGCCTCCCTCCCTCTCTCCCCCTGCTTTACACGTCATGCTCTTATTTAAGATCTGGCAAAATAAAATAAGCACCCTGGCACACTTAGCATCTGGTTCCCACCCATAATGGCTCTTAAGTCTGTTTTGAGAATGAAGAGATGATAGATTTTTCTTTCAATGAGGGGTTTGTGAGGGGCAAAGAAGAAAGAAAGGCATAAAAGCTGTTCAGGGACAGATCAGAATAAGTTTAACTGCAACATTGCCAAATCTACAGAAAAGGGAGTCATTTCTCTTCTCCTCTCCACTAGAAGTTGCAGTAAGTATATCTACACCTTGTGTGTGGCTGGGTCTGAGTCATGGGCTTTTGCCCTGTGAGCGTCCTGCTGTATCCAGACTAGGACAGAGGGATTCACACCCCTCAGCTCAGAGAGGGCAGCAACTGCTGCCCAGCCAAGGGCAGTGTCTGACATGTGAAGCTTTTCCTTGCTTTTCCAGTACACAGTCAAAGGGGACAACTGACACCGCTTATCCTAATTTGCCTGCCTTTGCACAAGGAAAATCACAGTTTTGAGATTGAGACTTGCTGATGCTGTGGGGTTACATTCCCTGGCTCCTACTTGGTGGAGCCAGCCAGGGGAGGAGCAGTCAGGCAAGCAGAGTGGTCTTGATGTGATGCCCACTGTTTATGTTCAATCATGTGAGTTGGAGAAAGGCTCAGGTAGGCTCTTGTGCTTTATTTCCCACTACAGCAAAGCAAAAGAGAATTGCTCTTGCAGACAGCACTATCTCAGCTGGGCTGTGGCATCCTGTAGCTGTATTCCATAGAGAGGTGTTCACCAATAGAGACCTGAGCCTCTACTTTCTCCAGAAAGCTGAAATTTCTGTTACCTATGAGCCACAGAGGCCTAATTAGACAATACATATGGTGACGCATAACTTAGCCTTATGACTTCCACTGTATGAAGATGTGACAAATTCAAGCCCAAACTCAGCTGCAGGGTATGCAGCACAAATTTTGTTGCTGACCACTGATATGGTTCCTCTCAGATCTGCTCAGCCAGGTCATCCACCTCTTCTCTGAGTCTGTTGCCCAAAGCTGGATAGGGGCCCAAAAATATAACTGCCTCTTCTTATTTCATAGAAGCTCATTTCGATATTAAGCAACAAGCCTCCTCATGTTGTGGCTAAAGAGGTCCTTGTCAGGTTCCTACCTTCCACTGTCAATGCCAGCCTGGAGTGGTCCTGGTAGTCATTGCAGGAGTCACTCACTGCTGTGGATCCAGTTCTCACAGATTCTGTTTCACACACTGAAAGTGAACCACTTTTGAGATTCCTGCTTCTCTACCAGGAGAGACAAATTTCCCTCATTCCTCTTGTTGTGTCCAAGCTCCTAGCCATAACACCCACTTTGCTTCAGAGATCCCTTCACCTGGCAGAAATGTGCTCTGTTGCTCACACTCATTTCCCAACACCATCACTCTTCACTTAAGATTTGAATAAAAACCAAATAAATGTAAATTATACTGACTGAGCTGGTTTTTTCCCAGGACTCTGTGCCTGACCCTCTGTAGCATAAAGGGCAGTGAGTCAGTCCTTCTCAGTCCTTCAATTCTCTGGGAATGGAGTGCGCTAGCGTAATAATGTGCAGATGTCAAAAATCAGGGAAATGGAATGATGCAGGAGAGAGGATACAAAAAAAACAGTGGGAAAGAAATGAAAGCTGACAAATTAGATTGTAAGGCCTCTTGAGCTTGCTATGTGTCTGTGCAGTGTGTAATAGTATCGGGGCACTCAGGATATGAACAATAATAGTGAGAGATTAGTTGATGAGTTGCGCGAGTTACCTGAAGCAGTACCTTTATCTTTTCCTCAAACTATTTAATTCTTTCTTTCTAGCTTACTCAGATATCTATTTAGTTGGCATCTGTCTTAACTTCATATATCATTGTAACTGTTTTCTTCCCAGACTGACTGCTACTTAAGGGATAATAGGAGGGATGCTCTGTTTTACTAGACAATAATATGGTTCCTGCTTGAATCAATTACAAGGCTGAAGAGAACCTGATTATTGCCAGAGAAAATGGGGCATCCCTCCTATTGTGCTTAATACACTAGAAGGGAACCAATAAAGTTGATTTTTGGGTACAAAGTTAATTACATTGAAAAATCAGCTGTAATCCAGTTGATGAATACTGCTTTTAAACACCCAGAAGTATACTCATTTAGACCTATTATTTCCTATTTGTAGGAATTAGGGTCTCTATAAAGTTAGCTGATCAATTTCATTTTAATTGTTCCCTTATTATGGAATGAAGTATGGAATGAAGATAATACTCATATGCCCTCCTCTCAAGGGTGTCCTGAGAATTAACCAGTTAATTCTTTCACAGCACTTTTAACATTTACAAGGAAATATAAATGCTATGCATTCTTCAGTAATAATTAGTATTAAGCAGGAATACTTAAAGAGAGGTTACAGATTGCTTTCTCATGCCCTTTCCAATCCCTATTACTTATTAGGAGGAGTCCCACCTAGGGTGCAGAGAATGTACTGCCTTAGGAAGACAATTTACATCTGCCTCCATTTGTTTCAGTAAATCAAGCCTTCTGGTTATCCCTTTTTCCACTTACAAAAGGGTCAGGTTTACAGGCAATGCAAAATTGTACCTTCAAGCAAGGCTGTGTGTAGGCAAAACATATGCCTATAAGCCACTTAGAGGAGACGGAACATGTTGGAAAGTAGGCCAGATGGCCAATTTTATCTTTACTGACTTTCTCCCTTCCAGAATTGGGCCCTGGGTAATGCTGAGATTTTCTGTGATAGCTACAACCAATAAAAGAAGAAAGAATGACATTTGTCCTGAAAATATGCCAGTGATGGGAAGCACACACTACAATACCTGACTTATTCAGTTCTAAGGTCCTTCATGTAACATGAAAGAAAAACACCTAAGAAAAAAGAAGTGGATGTGCTGTAGGTATTTACATGCTCATAAACTTGCACCTCTGAGTGATGGTGAAGTTCCTGAACTCCACCCAGGGAATAACTAGGACCCGTTGCAGGTAGTGTGGAGATGTATATAACATTAGTCTTACTTAACAGCCACACGTACGGACTTGCATGAAAGGATGAAGATGGACTCACAGGAACTTCATTGCCAATACTCAGATTTTTAATCCATATACACGTAAAATAAGGAGGTTGTAGCGGGATAAGGATCAACAGGGAGAAAGCCATGATGGTACTATCATATCGTTGTACCCAGAGAAGTCCTCACTTTGAGAGATATGTGACGATAACTCCATGCTGTTTTCTCTGGCTGAGAGTCTGCATTTTTACCATAATTGTATGTAATCTTCCCTGCAATTCAAAGGGAAATACAGCGGATTCTTATGTGCTCCTGCCACATTTATTCATATCACAGCAACCAGTCACCTAAGCTTTCAATTTGAAGTTAATAAATTCTGTAAGCTGCTATGCAATGCTAGAATTGGCAGATAAGGCCATCTTGCCCACAGAAAATACCCACTGTCCCCTTCCAGGGAAGAGTAGTTCTGTTTCAAGGCCTCATGTAAAGTAACATGTAGGTTTACGTTATTCAGCATGCTAAGGGCCAAATTCCATCCCTAACGAATAGCAAGCAGAGGCCTGTGCCACAGCTGTGGAGGAAGGATGGTCCTTTCCAGGCTGTGAAATACCCGTGCTTCGCTCACTGGCAAGATCTTCCTATTATCAGGACAGACCTTATCAGACTTGTTCTGCACAGAGGTGGGAGAGTTCAGGGTTGCTGTGCTGCATAGCTGTTTGACTGGCAAAGGAATTAGATAATACTTTCATGAAGGTTATTTTTAACATGATCTGGTTTCCTCAAGAAAATGGAAAAAGTCTTGTGTGCTTAACTGTGGGTTAATTATATCTTCATTTTCAACCAGGGTTTATCCCATCCACATTATATTTCTGTAACATATTTTATATGAGTTTTCAATACTGCCACATAAAGTGCTCCTTTAATGCAATTCTTCTGCTAGTCAGAAATATTAGTAATTAAATTCTCTCAAATACGCTAGTGTAAAGCAGAGAGAGAACATCCCAGTTCTATCAGCACTGGTGTTAATTATTTTAGGCAAGCTGTCATTTATGTTTTCTAAAGTGGATTTTGTTCTTGCAGTCAGGAACATTGCTTAGTGTAGAATTAATTAATCATTATAAATATAAAACCTGCAGTATCAGCTTCTGCGTTCAGTAAGGTTTCAAGAGGCAAGGTTGAAGGAGTCAATAGGCTGCTGTGGGGAATCATGGTTTTTTCATTTGATACAAGGACAATTAAATTATACACTTAATCTTTACAGGAATATGTATTTAAAGCATCATTGCAAAATAATGAAAAAAATAAAATTTGATAGTTTATTGCAACTGGCAGCTTTTACTGATGTAATATTGCTTAAAAAAATGCTGTATAAAACAAGATTAGTGAGGAGGAAACTAAAAAGCTAAGTTTGCTATAAATCTGGAGGGTTGTCTTTAAAAGTATCTTTCTCATTTCACCTCTTTGGAAAATAGTCAGGTCATTAATTTACTCACCATATTACAAACGCCAGCATAAAACATTACCAGACCACAAGAATAAACAGATAATAATCCAACCTTGTCTAGAGCATGATGTGTAAGAACTGAGTGCCAGCACTTGAAACTATGGGGTGACTTTACTAGAAGAGGCCCAGTAAGGCTGACAGCTCAGTAAAACTGGAGTTAATGACAAAATAAACTAAAAAATTAATCTTGCTATTTTGCACAAGTGATGTTGGCTTTTTTTTTACCTGCACCCTTATTTTCCCATCAAAAAGAAATTAAAGAACATCCATTCTCAACACAAAGGGATACAATTTCATTGCCTAAGTCATGCACTGACTTTACACCAGGAGAAAATGGGATGATTATTTTCTCATCCAGGGTTCAAAAATGTGATGGATGGCCACCAGCCACTTTACTGAATTGACTGCCACCATCATGTCGCATGTCTCTTTGTTTTACAATCTAGATTTGCTGACATTTAATCTCCAAAAGCAATGTATGATCTGGGGCTTTGTGGAGGGGCGGGAAATCAAAGCCATCTAAAGAAACTCATTCTGAATCCTATGCCATACATGTTGACCTCCTGTTGAAAACGCACTCTCTACTTTTCAAAGGCATTCTCTTGGCAGGTAGGTTGTACGTTATTGAAAAGTATGGGTCTATCTCTGCAATAGATAGTATTAATTATGTAAGCTTCCTCAGTTTTATAGTTTATTGTAAAAGATATTATTTTATGATTTGTATCACTACAATTATGTTTCTAATGGGATTTTAATTGATTTTGAATCTAATTTAAAAAATCCCTATTTTTAAAGCACACCTCAGCTGCTGCCACTTTGAATTTGTGCCAAGCTAGCAGACTGTAACTCATTGTGTCATCATTTAAATGTCTTGCTGCAGTGCTAGCTTTAGGGATTTGGAAATGACCTGCATTTAATACAGTCTCTTCACTTGTAGCAGTTTCAGAACTCAGGGATGCTGAAATCTTCAATTAGCATACTACTGACAGTCAGTAGGCACCTGGTAGGATTGTGTAATTTTACTTATTCTTGACACCTGTTGAGCTGACAATCTTTTAAAGATGCTTTTTTTATTAAGTAGTGCAATTACTTTCTCAATACATGCTTAGAGTTTGGTTCTTTTTTTTCACCCAGACAAACACAAGATTTGGTAGGCATGCAATTAATCAAATACAACTCACAGACATCTTTCTTCATCTTGGGCACAGCTGACATCCACATCCAAATATCTGCAGGGTTTGAGGTGAGTAGAAACATGGATTATCATTTCTTCATTTGGGCTCATTGTTGCTCTATATACCTCTCATGCAGTAATTTCCCAACCCATTTATACTCATGTTGATTGAAAACACGTAGAATTTGAGCTGAGCTGGTTTTAGATAATTATCAGTTGTGAGATAAACAGTGGTTATTTTATACATGCAAGAACCTTTCTTAGTAGTTGAGATAACTTCACATAAGCTCATTTGACTATAAATAGGGCAGATTACTGCCCTCAGGCTGAAGCAGCAGCCTAACAACCATTGAAAACAGTGGTTTATCTGCCAATATCATGTACATTCTGCTATTGCTGATGATGATCTCGGTTCATGTTTCAATCTGTGGAACTTTCCAGTGCAAACTTTCCATTAACCCAGAAGATTGTAAAAGGTTAATTAATCACTGACTCGGTCTGAGGAAAACTGCAGTAAACCGTTGCCCAAAGGTATTAAAGCACTCTTTCAATTGGCTTCAGGCAATATTACCTAATCCTAGGAATGGTTTTAGCCCTCAGGCAGTAGTTCATTGCGGTAGGCCTCAAGTGCAGCCAATAATCTGTATTTGCTATTAGAGCTCTGCTGGTAATTGAATTTTGGTTTAGTGGAAGGACCAAGAATTTTAAAGAAAAAAAAAAGCCCACAAGTGTCTTTATTTTAGGTTCTACAAATGATATCTTTTGAGATCATTCTTGGTAAGTGTGAAAAAAATGAACCTAGAATCAGAAAGAAGTGTTACCTAAACCTGTTTCTAGAAACAAGAATTTGACCTGCTTTGCTCCCTCTTTCTAGATGAGTGCTCTAACCACTAAGTTTTGGGATTTTTTTTTTTTCTCTTGAAATTGTTCCACATTTTATAAAATGTTCAGATACTAATTAGTGCAGAAGCTAGTACCTAACTACCAGGACACACTTTTCTTCAGAGCTGTGTGAGTATCCACATTAGTGAATGAAGAGGATATCAAGCCAGTTAATGAGTCAGCTCTAGGACTGCTATGGTTGTGTCAGTGCAGGTCTGTGCTCAGGCTAATTAGCTCATTTGAAAAGAAGAGCTAATTAGCTATGGAAGTGCAGTGAGCGGCTGCTTCTCATATGCAGCTACTATTCCTGCCATACACTTCTGCAATATCTGTGTAGCTCTGACTCTGCTCTGTAGACCTCTGGATGCAGCATTCCTCAGTTCAGGCCTTCCCTGCACTCAGAAAATGTGATATGTGGATGGGTTTAACTCCTATAAACTTGTGGTTGGTCTTTTTTTGGTTCATCACTTCCATCATTTTATCTCTGCCTTTGTTCATTGTACACACTGTACTAATAAAAAATGTTTAGCAGCACATTTTTGTGCTGTAAAAGAAATAAAAAGTATTTGAGGTGTCAGAAAGAGGTGACAGGAGCCATACAACTACACAGCCAAGCAAAACTTCCAGTGATCCTTCTGTTTTGAATTAATGGTTTTAGGAACTGCTTAGCTAACATACCCCAACACAGGCAGACAGGCACATGGACAAATGTAGATGTGACTTTTCTAGCAGATACTGCTTAGAATTTCCCATTTAAAATTTCTCCTTCTGTTTTCAAACAGCAGCATAGTATAAAAGATGCTATTCTATTACCCTACAGTTTAATTTTTTTATACAAGCTCTGAATAAAGGTTAATACATCTCCTTTTCCCATGACACACTAGAGTGTAACCCACTGAATAAAGAATAGCTCCCTATGCAACTGAGTATTATAATATAATGAAGAGACTCAGTTATCAGCTTATTAATATTTCTAAATGAAACAATCATTCTGAAACATGAAAAATAAAGAAATATTTCTTTCTATTTTGTATTTGAATTAGAGTGTTTTCAGTCCCATTATTGTAAATTAGTTCAATAGCACTGGCACAAAGTAAGTCCGCACAATAAAAAAATTGTTGAATTACTACATACGTTAAGTTTCTGGGTACCATTATTTGCCATAACTCAGCTAAACAGGCAAGTGAGACATTTAGACACCTGATGGCAATCTTTCATTAAATTTGATTAAATATGATTTGTGCTTCTTTCTATATGAGAATGTCTCAGGCATAACAATATAATTCAGTTTTGTATAGCACTTCGGTCAAAAAAAAACCCCACAAAATGCCTAACAATGAGACACAGAAGGGAGAGATAATATTTCTTGGATGTGGGTTCAGTGGTTCCCAGAAAGGCAGAATAGGAAAAAAAAATGACATGAGCTAAAGAAATTAGAGGGGAAAAAAGTGGGAATTTTAAACCAGCAAAGACACTTAAGCATTTTTGCAGCCAGTTAGAATTAGAAGAAACAGGAAGAAAGTAGCAGTAGAAGGGAGGGAAAGGTGAGTGAGGTTCATGTTGTGTTAAATGATGCAATATAACCTAATGCCATGCATGGATTGTGTTACTTCAGAGACTTAAACAGATGCTGCTCACTTCTTCTTAGGGCTGATTGGCCAGCTAGCCGAGCTTTCTTACTGCTATGCCATGTACGATAAACTTATTTTTGCAAAGTGAATGTGATTATCTGTGACAAATTCTGCCCTTCCTCACTGTCTGTAGTCATCTTAAATGTACTGAACTTTGCAGCAGCTTCATATTCGAGGCTGAGAGGAAGGCACGCTGAAGGTAATGTGCATTCAAACCCATTTGGTAGCTGCTGTAATAAATAGCAGGCCTGGTGTTTGTCAGTCTGTCCATACCAAAGACTCTGAAATACAGTTCCACAGAGCTTGACAGGAACCTGAAAAGGGAAATCGTAGTTGTAAGACCCCTTTGGCTCCTGATACAGTTCTGTGGGAGCCAAGAAGGGGCCCAAGGTATGGATTCTTCTGCATTGGAGGAGCATTTCCACTCTTGCCATGCATGGGGGCCTTGATGGTGGATAGCTGAACAGGTTCTCCTAGAGAACTTGAACACAATTACTTGCATAGATACTTGATATGTAATAATTTCCTCTGTTCCTGCCTGAGGATCACAAGCACAGGTAGCGAGTAGAGACAGATGGAGAACGGGTAAATCCGGAGACAGCCGCAGTTTGCTCGTGAGACAGTGGTTTCATCTTGCTGATTGCCCAACTGTGGAAGCATATTGTGAGTGCCAGGGGCTGTGGTCACTGAGCAAGAGACTTTGATTAGTTTTCAGGAGGTAGAACAAGAACCTGGTCTTCTTTTCTTCCTGAAAATATAGTGCCACCCTAGAAACGACTTAAAGGAGAGATCTATTTAATATTTTAAATAACCGTAAGCACAAATGTGTGCTTGATCCTGGACAAAGCTTAGACTACCTCATTTATGCTGGAGTAGTCACTCTAGTGTGTTACTTGATGTGAGAGAAGGATTCAGTCAAAAGTGTTAATTTCTGAAACATCTCTTGGTTTTAAGAAACAATGCGCTTCTTGAGTTAAGCTAAAACCTGTAATTCTGAAAACCTTAAAAAACAAACACCCTGACAGATAGAGGAAAAGAGGCGTACCAGCAAGTGGCATTTTATTCATACTATACAAACCCCAACTAGAATGAACAAAGCATCTCCCTCATTATTTCATACGTCTCCCTGGGGTGAAACAATGGCAGCCTATTTAAACCAAAAGTAAATTTTACTCTTGCTTCCCCGTTCACCCAGCCACAGAGTTACTTAGCCATTCAGCCATAAGGAGGTACCTGGTCATGTGCGAAGTGAAGACGCAAGGAGCCACCTCCTCCTCAGTGGTGGAAATTGGCATTCTTCATCCCTGACAGCTGGTGGGCAGTCAAGACTCAGGCAGGCAGCCTTGTGTTTGAATCTTCAAGTGTTTAACTCTCAGATATAACATACCAATCTGACCTTTCCAAGATCTCTTTTATATCAGCATACTACTTCTTCATGAAATAATAATTTTGTTTTATAGAAGATGAATGAACCCTGTTAAAGAGATAAGCAAACAAACAAATCAGATACTGATTTTTGCTTTGACCCTCTGCCTCAGCAAAAAGGCTTCCCATAGTTGTGGTTAAAAAATGTGCTAATGTCACATTAGTGGTTCTATGTTGAAATTTTATTTAGCTCTAGAAAATCAAGAAGAGGCCATAAACTCCTAAAACTGTGTAAATAATTCAAATAAGACATTCAGCTTCTGCTGCTAGCAGGTTTACCTGAATTGTGGATACACTGTGATCTGAGGACAAGGGCTGGAATATATGAATTTAACCCTTAAAAGAACAGAGTTTAAAAGGCATGGGTTTATCTAATGCTTCATAAAAATTACCTTGGGCTCCCATTCAGAACTCCATAGAAATCATATAAAACTGTAGGTATCCACAGAAGTAAGACTTCACAAGGACCGAGTTTATTATCCCTGCCCCCTCCAAAAGGTTATAATTAGCCTTTACCTCAAATAAATTTGAAAAATCAGGATGGATGTCAAAGGAGATGCTAAAGCTTATACTTGTGAAAGTAACAATAATGAGTGAGTAATCACCTCGTGCCTATTTTAGTCTCCCACACCCAGTGTGTTTTTGAAGTAGACCTCTAACAAGCTTTTACTGCATAGGCCACTTTCCCACTCACCTGCTCGTGATATTTACTGGCTCTCAATCAGCCACTTTTCTTGTATGCATGTCAAATGCAGTTGCTTTATCATGATGAAAGAGAAAACATTTGTTTAACTACAAGCGTAACTTTCAATGGAAAGACGAATTTTTCAAATATTAGAAATTCAAAGCAGACGTGGCCTCTTTGGTCTTGTCTGCTGTTCTCCATTGATATGGTCCCCCATTTCATTTTGCTACTGTCATAAATCTTCCTCATCTTTGTTTATCTGGAGTTTTAAAGCAGCTCTGGACCAGTCTTCTCCTTGCTTAACACTAGGCATCAGTAGCAAACACTTTCTTTTCACCATCACAAGCTACAGGGATTAGATAAGCAACAAACAGAGTCATTAGAAGCATTATGTAATTGCATATACCAGTTATGGGTCTATGGATGAATGACTATTATACTAAAATACTCTTGGCAGACCGCCTGAGCGGACATATGCAGTGAAGGCTGTAGCAGGGATCTAATTTAATTTGCTTTTTTTAAATGTTCCTTTGTTTTGGGGGCTCATTGTTGTTTTTAACCCAACAGATCGAGTTTTTATGAAGATGAAAAGCTGTTATAAAGATGTGGAAACCCAAACCTGCCTCTTCCAGGAGAATTTCTTTTCTTGCAGAGTTTTGAAGGATGAGATGATTGAGCTGACATTTCTGCAATGTTTGGTAGGGATGTGAAACCCAGGCTAAAGTGACCTATATAAAAGAAATAAAATAGGAATGCTACATCTCTGCTAGAAAAACTGGGACACTTGGTAACCTCATTTATTGCCAAAACAATATCTTCAGAGAATGATGTCTATAGATATAAGGGATTTTATTTTTTCCCAATGATTTCTTTACAATGAGAGGAAAACGGAGATTGTGTTAGTTAAAAGTTGAACTAAATCCCTTGTTACAGTAGTGAATTTTGAATTTTTAAACCAGAAACAAAGATTTTACTTATTAAATTTACGATAATAAAGAGATTCCTATGCTTACCGCTGTTAGCACATGCATATAATTAACATCATCATAAATACAGTTACACTGAGTCTCTCCAACATCCACATGATCTGCTTCCCATCTATTTACGTAACTTCTTAAAATCTGTTCAAAAACCTCCATAAGAGGTTTATTTTGTAGTCTGCTGGAATGGAGTGTTTCACAGACAGAGCGGAAATCCTTTGGCTAGGCCATACATAATAAGGCAGAGATATGTTAATGATGAGAACATGAAACATAACCATATAAACTCTGAAGGAGAATGTCATTACAATCAAATATATCAGTTAACAAGATTCACAAGTACTACAGATGCTTAAAAGATAACACTGGAATGCGAACTCTTTCTGAATTTCCATGTAAAGGAAGACATGATTCTTTTATGTTATGAGCATTGAAAAATTTTGCAACATGTGTATTTAGAGAAACCAATGTGCCATTAAAATTATGGTTTGATCTGCTTTTATTACTGTTGGGAAGATTCCAAATTTAGGTAATTTTTAAGCATTTTCACTGTGACGTCAGAAGTAATGTAAACCCTACTCCATGCATCACCAAACGCTTGACTGATAGGGGAATGATCCACATAACGTTTCTCAGCTTCAGCACTATATGGCACAACTACTTAGCAAGCCCCATAATGCTGTGTCTGAGGCCCAATCTCTGTTTCTTCTGAAGTTCTGTTTTAGTGAGGTCACCTCAGATTCAGCCAACTATAAATGTTACCAAACTTCTTGAATGAAGAGCTTTATGGTTACTTGATCAGGTTGGTTGCTCCAGACAGACCAACTCCATTCTGCAACTTGCCAATGAAACAGCATAGTTTCCGTGATAACTTGCCTCCTTCACCAACTTCCACATCCCTTGTGATACTGCAGCAAATACCCCCAGACGCCCAGAGGACCTTCCTTTCTCATCTTAGCCATTCCCAGCCTCAATCTCCCCTTTTCTCTACCATTTTCTTAGTTCTCAAACCAGCATCCAGCTCATACTTCACAATCCACATCCATTTCTGTATTTCCTTTGCCTGTGTAAGGTGGAATGTCAGTGATCTGTAACCGCAGAGGGCTCTGAAGGGCACCCTCATCAGCATGCTATCTGTAAGCCTTGAGTGAGGATTTGGATTTTGCTAATGCATATTTAGGCCCTCCTATATAGTCAAGACAGCAAAGATTTCAGGTGATAATAGCTCCAGTCTTTAACTGTGATAAATGTATGATGTAGTTTTGCTAACTGGCTTACTCAGCTGCTTTTGTTGTTGTTGTTTTGATTTTGTTTTCAGATGTTTCTTCAGGGCTCTGCTGGTGCATAACATATGCTGTCCATGGTTTGACTGCTATGTCTTCTCCCTCTACTGCTAATTTAGTTTGTGATCAGTTTGTTGCATGTGTTCTTTTTCATATTTGTACTGATTGTGTTATTAATGTTACAGACTACGGGGGTGAAAGTCAATAACCTAAGTTGCCAAAGTAGCCTTTAGAAGAAAAACTTTATTTTATTAGCTCAGTAGGAGTATGGAATTTGAGCCATGCTGGGATAACATCACACAGTAGGTCACACCCAAGGGCTGACATTATCTCTCAGGAACACACACTCCTGGGGTATCTTATTAATTATATTTAATTGCATGAAAATTAATGATCTTTTTCAGTGACTACCAGGCTACTCTACAGCTGAAAGACAAACTATATTAACTTTGATTTTTATGTTTCTTGGTTTTTGAGCAGTTAGGTGCTTTCACTTTATCTTAATTCACTCTCCACTCTTCTAGTGTATGACTAATTTAATATTTGTTTACTGCTTAGCAACACCATTGCTTTATGATTTCAATAAGAAATTTTCTCTGCTATTTTTATTGTGTTTATCATCTGTGCCTAAGACAGCAAATTTATCTCATTTACTTTAAAATTCTCTTTGATTTGAGAAAAGTTTAAAAGCCATCTGCCAATATAAATATCTAAAGGACACAATCCGTTATCCCGTTAGTCTCCTGCTTGACTGATGTTTGGACAATATCAAGACAACCAAGAGGTCTATAATGAAAAAGTGAAACAGACTAATAATGTTACTGCAAAACAAACTTCAGAACTCATGTTAAACAGCTGTAGTAAAAACCCAACACCTCCCAAAAACTAAGGTACTAATAGTAGAGAACATGGGCTACTCAGACACCAGAAATTAACAATCCAAACAAGAATCTGTATTTCTGAAAGAGTTTCCTAGCTTGGGGACAGATATTTTTGTTTTCCATTTGACTTGACAGATCTTGGTCCCTTTTGGATGTTTCTATACTCTGTATGATAAACTCATGTATTCCATATTCATAGACCTCTGAGACTTAGTAAACAAATTTAACATTCAAGACATTTCTATTTTTGATAACGTTTTTGTTGAATATAGAGTGTGACTGATTTTATGGAGTAACTGTAAAAAGCTGGAAGAAACGATGAATGAATTGAGAAAAACTTGCTCTGAAGGAATTAGGATGATGCTGTGCTATCACTGCTGAGTGTTATTCATTATACACTATAAGCACTGCTGCAGAATATTTAGTGATGAACACTTACCAAGCTCAGTATATTTTAAGAGCCCAGAAGAATTAATTTGAGCCTTAAATAACCTTCTGTTAATTTTTAGCACATATTAGACATCTTCCCACTGACAATCAAGCTTTTACAAAAATACCCTTTTCTCAAGTCTTCCAAATATTTCCAACATCATAATGAACCCCAATTTTAAAATCAGTATCTCTTCATGGTAAACACAATGCTGAACACTTGAAAGACCCAATGCAGCCTACATGCATATGAAATTCATTCTTTGTAATAATATGGTCTTGAAGTTCTGACTCATAAGAACATCATTTTATCCAAAATATAAAAAGTTATAAATTAGTGTAGAAAAGTGAATTTAAGACATCAAATGCTTATTCTTTGCTGTATAACATTTGATATGCTATCTAAAAGAAGTTACAGGCTTGATACAGAAGAATGAAAGAAAATAACCTGTTAAATAGAAAAAGTTCAGGTCACTTTTGAGCTAATGATGCTGATTACATGTACAGCTGTATTTGACGATATTTAACTTTTCCAGCTTGAAACAACATAAAAATACAAAGTGCAAAAACTTGCATAAAACCTTCAGTTTATTTCTCATTCACTTTCAAATAGCTGTTTAAAACTCATCTCTTCGGTTGTTTAAGAGGTGACTTAACCAAGTACCCACGTGAGGCAGACCTGTTTGATAGCAGACATTACTTTCATCTAGTAGACAAAGGCATAAAACAGTCAAATGGTTGGAAGCAGAATTTTCACAAAAATAACTGGCACACTTTCTCAGGAATGAGAATAATTAATTACTGCAACAGCTTACTAAAAGGCGTAGTAGATTCTCTATTCTAGAAGTCCTTAAATCAGTATAGAATATACTTTTTAAATAACTATTGTAATCAAAAACATTGCTGACTAGATACAAGAATTTTTATGCTCTTTAACCTATCTTACCTACAAATCAGAGTAGATTATCATAATAGCCTCTTCCAGGCTTAGAATCTGTTAATTCATGTATCTTGGCCTACTGCAGAGGAAAGTTTTATTAAATACAGATTTTCTCAGTTAATTGTAATATTTAACTAGGACTCCATCATTCTAGGCCACTGGATACTGGTAAACTGGGTAGTGATAAAGTACTTCCTGTTGACTTAATCAGCTATGGCGCACTCTTCTGTAAGTCAATAAATTTACCATGGGTAAAAATTTTTCATCAAAGACTCCTTTCACAAAACAACATCATGTCTAACTTCTTTCTCTAGGTCTAGAACAGATGGACTTGAATTCTTAATCTCAATACTTAACTGTAACACCTAAATTTTGTGTAAGGGTGTATTTCTGTAGTCAGTGGTGGAAGATAATATTTGAATGATCTTTGGTTTCTCTCTCTCTATGTGTTTAGAGTAATTTTAGCTATGTTTCTTATTGAATATATGAATTAGGATTAAATTGAGGTTTGAAGACAAGCTACATGGAAGCTACAAGCTATGGAATGGGAATCAAGAAGGAGACAGATAAAGTGCTCCATCAAACATTTTCTTAAGTACACACAACTAGTCTTCTTTGTGCTTTTTTTTCTCTAATAAAATGTAACCTGTAAAATACAAAATACGATCTGTAAAATGAGGAAGATACTTCTTTGATATTCATTGCGCAATAATCTTTTAGCTAAAATGATCATTGGGTCAAGCTGATGGCAAAGGAAGGTTCTTGATCTTTGCAAAATGCATGCTCTTAAAGGTAAATATGGTGACCACATCTTCAAACTAGGAGTTTCAGTAGGAACCAGAGATTCTCACAGTTGTATGCAGTCATCTCCGAAGTTTTGGCTGAAACTGCTATAGGTTTACTCCTTGAAAAGCTTTGCAACTATCTTTGTGAAAACATCAAAATACAACTCTCTGGCTCAAAAACAAAACTGAGAAAGTGATGCATAAAGAGAACCTTTGAGTCTTTTAAAAATAATGGGAATGGAAACAAGACACAACCTCCTGGTTCAACAACAGCTTTCTGCTGAAGGTAGAAAAGTCATATACTGCCTTCCAAAGACATGCTCCTTTAGTTTTTTGTCAAATTTTGTCCACATCTACTATGTAGTAGCTTGATTTTTTTTTAATTGGTTTTTTTTTCAGCCCTTCTGACTGATACACCTTCTCTGGCTGTATCTTTAGAAGCTCCTGTGCATGTGCTCTACTCTAACTTTTCCTCAGTTGCTGAAGAAAGATTAACAGTTTTCCATTTTTACACAGAAGTTTATAAATCTCATAATATTTTCATCATCCTAAGGATCTTTTCTAAAGACTTCTCTACTGTCCTGCACAATTTGGTTTTTCTTGCAGAGCATTAGCTTTCTGAGCAGCTACTGCTTGCACCTGCAGAGAAGGTGAGCTATTCACCACAAAGAATATAGCAATTTCACATCCTAAATCTGAATTCATTATATTCGGTCAGATTTCACAAAAGTCCTGGATGAAGCTCTGCCACCTTAATTTTCCAGAGAGCTGTGTTGTACTTCTAGAGTTCAGCCTTTGAATTGAAGACTTAAATTCTCCCCTTCCATTTTATCCCCTACCTAAGGGATAAGTGCTTATTTGATCCCTTCCCTCTAATCAGTGTGAGTCCCATGTTTCAGAGTTACTGCAATGCCACGTGATGTGTCAGTCCATAAAGACAGTATCTGCCACATCACGTGAGATATGTGGCCTATAATAGAAGCATGAATCTTTTTCAATATGGACTATAACAACAGGCAATATTTGACTCATTTTCTGTGGAACACTTACAACTTCTACAACTTGGCAACCCACTATATATGATGCCCTTGAAAACGGCAACACTCAGATCACATCTTTTGCAAAAGGCTGTAATTCCTGAACCATGTTCTCTTTACCAGGCCCCTCTTTGGTCTTGGATATGTCCTGGCTGCCAGGGTGTGGTGAACAGTGCTGGAGTTAGTGAAATCTTTCACATTGAGCAAAAAAATGGTTGTTCTTTGAGTTAATATAAATTTTTTTTCATTGCCAAAAACTGTGGTCAAATGAGCTCCCTACCCTGAGTGTCTTGCAGAACAGAGCAGCATTTTGAATGCTGTTATACAAAGTCAGGCATAAAACCTGGCTGAAGGTTTTATTTCCTCCTTTTTACTTTCATTATAAAATGGGGATATTCTAAATATTGTATTTCTGGTTTGCAATGGACTCAAATAATTTGCCAGATACTATGCCAGAGAGGGCATCTTCAGTGCAAGGTACAAGATGTATTTTGAATGAATGGTGGAGCAAAGTACTCAGCATTCCATCCCTAAGAAGAGATTCATTAGGCTGGGGTTTTTTTGAAAATTCGTCTGTTAAATGCAAATGTATGTGGACATGAAAAGGACCCTCAAGAGAAGGTTTATCTTGTTACAGGACTTTTAGATTAAAAGATATAATTGAAAAACCATCCTAAAAATATTTTTCACAAATCATTTTCAAGTATTACTGACCGTATGGGTACATGATAGAAAGACCCCTTTATGGAGAAGTAACTCTTACTGAAAATAGTGCTTGTAACTGCCTGTGGATGACATACAGTGTTCCATAATCATAGAATCATAGAACGGTTTGGGTTGGAAGAGACCTTAAAGAACATCTAGTTCCAAGCCCCCTGCTATGGGCAGGGACACCTTACCTTGGACCAGGTGCTCAAAGCCCCATCCAACCTGGCCTTGAACACTTCCAGGGACAGGGCATCCACAGCTTCTCTGGGCAGCCTTTTCCAGTGCCTCACCACCCACATGGTGAAGATTCTTTCCTTATATCTAATATAAACCTTTCTCTTTCTGTTTAAGTCCACCACCCCTTGTCTTGTCACTATATGCCCTTGCAAAAAGTCCCTCTCCAGCTTTCTTGTAGGCCCCTTTATGTACTGGCAGGCTGCTATAAGGTGTCCCCAGAGCCTTCTCTTCTCCAGGTTGAACAACCCAAACTCTCTCAGCCTGTTCTCATAGGAGAGGTGCTCCAGCCCTCTGATCATCTTCACAACCTTCCTCTGGACTAGCTCCAACAGGTTCATAACGCTCTTACGTTGGGGGCCCCAGAGCTGGACACAGGACTCCAAGTGGCATCTCACCAGAGCAGAGTAGAGGGGGAAAATCACCTCCCTTGATCTACTGGTCATGCTTCTTTTGGTGCAATCCAGGATACAGTTGTCTTCCTGGGCTGCAAGCACACGTTGCCAGGTCATGTTGAACTTCTCGTCAACTAATATCCTGAAGTCCTTCTCCTCAGGACTGCTCTCAAACCATTCTCCTCCCAGCCTGTATTTGTGCTTGGGATTGCCCCAACTCATGTGCAGAACCTTGCACTTGGCCTTGTTGAACTTCATGAGGTTCCCAGCAGCCCACCTCTCAAGCCTGTCAAGGTCCTTCTGGATGGCATCCCTTTCCTCCACTGTGTCAACCCCACCACACAGTGTAGTGACAGTGCTAAAACTGGCTTTTATTTCCTTAAACTATCATAGTATTGAACCACGTAACCAGAAAATCACAATGCAGTGATCTTTCTGTACATTAATACTTCTACAAGAGCTTAATGACTTGTCTGCTCATCTTGGAGATAATAAACTCCACAATGGAAGCAATAGCTGTCTTGGTGACTTTGCATAAATCTTTATTTGTAAAAGTGAAAGAAAACCTATACACAGAAAGTAAGTAATGAGATTGCTCACCTTTTTGGTATTAACTCTGATAATTGGCTTTAAAGCATCTGTAATACAGTGAATAAATAGATACAAAGCAAAAAATATAAATATTATCCCAAGGTATAATCAATAAGATCTCCTATGCAGTCAGTAAAATCATTTAATATCTCAGAATGAATGACCTTTCATAAGCAAAACCATACAATGTGCTTGTAAATACTGGCATCTTGTTCAAGGACCTGAGATAACAGAACACACAGAAGAAAGAAATGAAGTTTAACAGTTCAATAACTGAAAACCAAGGTACTTGTTAAACTTTATTTTTACAGGAAAACATGAGGTATCTGAGACTTTTTAAGTAGGAGACTTGAACACTGTGGGTTATAGGTTTGTGATTTACAAACTGCTTGCAGAAAAGAGTGCTTAGGGTATGTCCCAGAGAAAACACATCTGTAATTAATTGAACAAATGCACCAGAAAGAGCACCTACTCTGTCTCTTAGTAAGAAAGCACAGCCAGCAAGGAAAATCGCTCTGGCATATATGAGTTGTGAGTGCTTGAACACCCATTCAGCCTGAATTTGAACAGCAGTATAAATAAAATTAGTCTTTAACTGTATTTCCAAACCCAAGAATGAGAAAAGGGTGAAGGGCCCCATTCTTTTTCTTGTGCAGCTGGTTGATGTACTTTTTCATCCCTCACATCTAATAAAGAGATCCCAATTTTGGTCCTGTGTACCTTTACTATTTAAAAGGGGAGAGGGAGGTATCCATCAAACTGTGCACAGCGATAGTAATACGTATGTGTGTTTAGACCGGGTCTCGCCCTAGCCTTTGTTTCACTTTTACTCTCTGTTATGCTCTTGTTGGAGTTTATCTCAAATTAGAATACAAGCTCTTCAGGATAGGGGCTGTATCTTAATTAGTGATTATACAGAGCTGAGAATTTAACCAGAAGATGAAGAAACAGAAAAAGCAGACAAGAATAGAAAGCCAGGGCTGAAAGAATGGAAAACGGGCCCTTTTTGTACTCCACTGGTTAGTGCTTTAGGTAACTAAACAGCAAATTTGATTTATATTGGCATATTTACAACTCTTGTGTCCTCTGTCAAAGATATCAAGATGTCAAAGAAGATAGGTGGGAGAAATATTAATACTTAATATAATTCTAAATTATGCAATGAATTTACTCTGGATTCCTTTGCGAAACAGCCTCTCTTTGTAACCATCCCCACACATTCTTCTCTTTTGTAAAAATAATTGGGAAATCATTTTTTCTCAGGAGCTGTAGGTGATTTGCTTCACTTCATACAAATGTATAACTTACAGGCTGCTCCTGGTTAATAGCTTGAGTAAAATGACATTTTATTAGAAATGGCAATTTAATCTTAAACAGTGTCACTTGACTGATGATGTAAAAATGATGCAGAGGAGCTCAGCTTCTGAAGCCAAAGCAGTTCCCTGGATGCCTGACTGTGGCAGCCTGTGCGGGAGGACAGGTAGCCCTGCCACACAGTGAACCAGCTCAGGTGAAGCACTTTGGACAGGTAGATCATCTTACCCACGTCTTTAAGCTGCTACTCTGAGCCACTAGTGGACCATATGCAAGCTACTTTTTTCAGCTAGAAGCTTCCACAAGTTTTTTTTGTACTTTAGCATGCTCTACAGAGCACAATAACACACCCTGGTCCTGAGGGATGTTAAATATGCTCCAGGAAACAAAAATACCCTGTCTCTTTCATAACTGCTGCACATGAAGCACCATAAGTTTAGTGGCAGAAGGGAAAAGCCTTACTGGTAGATATTATTAAAAGAGGGAGGATGCCATCCGATTTTTGAAATAATGAATAAACAGACTATTTTCCTGTCAGTATATCTGAATAGTTCCAATTTATGTTCATATACTTTGCACGTAGTCTGAATTAACTCCTCAGTGTGTGAAACACTTGCTCTTCTCTTTGGTAATGAGTTGTAATGCACTCCATGGAATATTTGGAGAACATGCTTTAAAAGGTGTGTATCACACTGGACATTCTGTATTTCCATAGAGATTATTTATTATTATTATTATTTATTTTACTTTGTGAGTAATGGCTAAAAAACATTTGTTACTTAACTAATTGCTGTGTGCAATGAATAATTCAAAGGTTGAATACTTCCTGCGGATACTCACACCACACTTCTTCTGGCATCCACTTTAGTTTCATGCGTTTATAATATCCAAAGGCAAAATTTATACCCAAAGAACTTAGTTTCCCAAAATGCCTTTGATTTATTTTCCTCATTTATATTGCCATAACAATTGAAGTGAGCCAGGCTGTTATCGAAGTGCTATGGAGGAAATATCCTCCCTATAAAATGCACAATCAAAAGCATCTATTCTGCAAGCTGCTCTTCATGGGAGGACCTTTGTCCCTGAGTGGAGCTCTGTTGAAACACATACCAGGAATAAGGAACCATCTCTGCAGGACAATTTTTTTTAAAAACTAAGAAGGCTGGGGAAGCAGGTAGCATAAATAAGAAAGATTTTATAAATCAGCTGTCCTCTACAATTCACCACTACACTATTAAATGCAGGACAGATGATAAATATCTTCAAATATTTGATAAATGCATAAAAAAGCAACCACATAATTCTAATTATTATTATTAACACAAAAAGCCTATATTTAAAAAGAAGTTATCTGTGGTGCAAAATGAAGCCGTCAGATGATGCCAGACGTAATCATCCATGGGATCTTAATTACGCTCACCTTTCACAGGGCTGAAGCAGGCAGTTCTCTGCATATGGTTTTGCATATCATAGCACATTCATAAGGCCTGCATCAAGGACACTTGGCATTAATATATTTGGCATTCCTAACCCTTCTTGGGTTTGTGTTCTATAAACAAGTCTTTTTAACAGGTTTTCATTTAACTGGTAAAAGCTTTTTTTTTTTTTTTTTTTTTTTTAACTTTCATTAGGCACAGTTACAATGGCTTCCTCCTAGCTCCTTAGCCATTGCAACGTAGTTTTGAAGTATGGGAGCCAGTATTTTGGTACTAGGTCAAGCAGCTGCCTATGGAAAGTGACTTCTAGCCCAATGGTGTGAGATAAAGCAAGTGATCAGAAAAAAAAAAAAAAAAGGAAAGAAAAAAAAAAACCCACTGGCCAAATTCAAAATTTCCTGTGCATTCCTCTCCTTCCTAAGCATTTTAAGTACCACAGCTGGTATTTTACCTACTGTTCTGTTGGTAACAGCTTGGGTGCTTGGGTCTAGACCTTTAAAGTGTTCACTGCCAAATAGCACTTCTGTAAAATGCTAGATTTTCCCTTAAAAACAGTGATGAAAAAATGGAAATTGATACTTCAGCTAAACATGAATGGAATTTTAAGAGACAAAGAGAAGGCAATTCCATACCTTGAGAACTTTTTTATTGCTTTATTTCAAATACTTGCTGCAAACAACACAGGTGATAGCTTTCTTAAGCAATCTTATTTTTCTTAGCAAAAATCTTTTATAATAAAAATGCTGAGAAATAGAAATATGAATTACTACTGTCTTTCAAAGCTACTGGACTTTGCAACCCAAGTAACACTTTTATCAATATAGAGCTTTTGTGGTAACCTTAAGAAGCAGTCACATAAGGATTTGTAAAAATGTAGGCAATTCACATGTTTCTTAGCTATCTGAAGATACTTAACCTTTAACTTTGTGTTTTATAACATATTCACAGCATCTGTCTATTAACACACAAATTCTAGAAGCTTACTGATTTATACAATAATAGAAACACAGCTGGTTTTATTTCCAGCTGCAATCATAATTCACGGATTGCTCTAGCTTTTCTCTAAGCCTCATTTTTCTTGAAAATGCAAAGTGACATACTAACCTTCTGTTACAGATCCCTGTAATGGGGAACTGGATGGGTGAGAATGCTCTCTTTTCCTGATGCAAATTTCAGTTTTGTACTTTTCAGTGCACATTACTCATAGCTGCACCGAGTAATCCTCACACCACACTGCTGACCAGGACCAGACCATAGTCTCATCTCAGCTTCCTTTTTTTTTTTTTTTAGCTGTAAAATGAGATAACAAATACTTCTTTAGGAAAGTACCTTACTCTTTCACATAGCATTTTTTGTTACCTTGGCAAATTTAAATTACTACAAGACCTCAAGTGAGAGTTACTCAGTATTTTCAAGTTAATATTTGGGAAAAAAAAATCAGATTGCACCTTGGTCAACAAATTGCCACGCCACCACTGCACTGCAAGTAATTCAGGGACACCTTGTAGTCAGTAGTGTACAGAACGACTGATGTTTAATAAATTCAGCACAGGTACGTTTTCAGCAACCATCTCCAGGAACCATATCATCAGCTGCATTTACCTGTATTTTTTTTTCTGTACTAACAATTCTTCAACACATTACTGAGGAGGATTAAGAAAATGTACGCAAGTAGAATAACTTTTCTTGGGCCTTATTAGATCAATTTCAGAAGCAGTCTGTGGAGTATTTAGTACCTAAATGTACCGAGGCTTGTTGTTTCCAAGCTGTAATCAAAAGTCTCTTCACAAGCTTCTGAGAGGGGCAAAACACATTGAAGCTGGACCAAAGTGGCCTGAGGACTAAGACGTTTTACGGCATTGTTTGGGGTCCCTCAGCCAGGAAGGGAGAGTGATGGAGGATATATTAATTCCCAGTATATGTAGCTACATTGTCAAGGACTTTAGGTTGCAGTGCCTAGAAATTATTCTCTAAAATTTTACAAATTGCAGTAAAAGATGCGTATGTTGTACATTTTCGAAAAATAAACTGAAAAGTGGTCTTAAAATGTACACTAGATACCCTTTACCCCTCACTCCTACTAAAAAGGTTTGCATTTGAGTTTCATGCAGTCAATCCCACATCCTAACATTACAATATATTTCTCCGAAACTTCAGCATAGAACCAATTATTTTTGGTGTTTTGATCACTGAATTTAATTTTTTTCCTAATGCCAAAGAAAATCCGTGTATGATTATTCAGAAATCTAAAAGAAAATGTAAGTTACGGCAAGCCTGAACTAGGGCCACATTTTCCAAGAAGAGCTTAAAACATAAGATTAATGGCTGTACAAATCTGTTAAATTGTCCTTTGCATTTCTATATAGATCCCATTATTCCTAGAAAAATTTTCAGGACACTTCAGTTTTTGTCGAAACTAACACAACCTCTCTTATCTACGAAGCTGGGGTTCCCAGCTGTTGGATAGAGGACGTGCTTTTCTTATTACTCTCATCTGGTACTAAATGATAAGAAGGACAACAATACTCCATTTTAAAACTAGCTTGTTGCAAAGTAAAGCTTCTATTGTTAAATGGGGTGCTGTCAGTTGTTAATATTAATCTCTAAGAATCTAATAACCTAATGAAATCACTTGCATCATGGCTTATTTTGTATGCTATTGCTTGCAGTACACTGCCAGTAACATGAAGAAAGGCCTTATTTTTCACAATTTAAGCATCTTGTAGCATGGGAGTATTCAGCACATGCAAATGAATTGCTTTAAACAATGAGAAACACCATGCCTCCTGCAAATGAATTGATTCAAACAATGAGAAATACAGCACTTCTTGAATGAATCAATTTGCAGAGTACTGCAAAATTCTCAAGTGCTAGTATTTTTAATGAGTCATACATTATTTGTGTAGGAATGTCTAGAAGACAAAGCAAACCAATCCTCATGGCATTCTTTTCCTTTTTTACCTCAGCCTTTAATAAATACTCAATACTTATTGCCAATCAGACTCTCAGGTGCTGAAAATCCAGTCTACCAACTTAAAGGCTGTTTTAGAAATGTGATGGTTTTGATAAACCCAGATGCTCACAAGGATCTGTTAGCTCTAACGCTGACTTGCTGACTCTAGTCCTGTCCTCAGTCCTCTTCATTAACAGTCCAGAGACCCTGCAAACAGAACATCCACCTGAGGCAAGCGTGGTCATTTGCTAACCAGATGTGGTTAGTGCACAGTTCTTCTACAGACTTGCACGGGTGTAGCCTGCTCCTCAGTTTACCATAGGCACATGTTACTGCTGCAATCCAGCCAGCCCAGTCTTTCACTTAAAGTCCTGCTACTCTAAATATTTAGAATTATTTTTAAACCAGTCATTTAATCACAATAAAAATAATAGTATCAAACAAAAATTGATGAGAAGATATTAGACATTGAAATACTAGTTTGTGAGCAGATGTCAGTAGATTCTCAGACCCAGTAATTAAAAATGTGTTTCTGGAAAAAAAGAGAAGTGGAAAGTATGGATCCAAGAACCATCTTATAAGACCTTTTGTAACTGTTAGGGTTCCTGGAAGGTACAACCCTTGGGTTTATTCCAGAAAGGCAGTTCCTGGATCCCCATATTCAGCAGTTAGTGATGTCTGACTGAGAATCACACAATCATATTTTTGCTTCTTCTTCTATAGCCCTTAAAAACATTATTGCTTCTTTCCATCTGATCTCACTGTTGCTCAGGAAATCCAGCCTCTGTCTATGCTCATAAACTACTGAGTCACCATCCAGTCAGTTCAAGTACAGGTCTTGATTTTGAAAGAAATTTAGTCCTGTCTTAATCTTGTCTGATGGAGTAAAATCCTATGTATAAATCCTGCATACTGCCAGAAAAAGGATGATTCCATTTCGCTCAAAATATATAGGTATCCTAAGGATTTCTGTATAAACATATGTGTAGATGGTTACACATTTAATATGTAAGTAAATCTAGGACAACTGATGTCCTTTTAAATCCTGTGAAAGCATATAGTTTCATTTCTTACAAAGATATGGTTAGATTCTGTTGTGTTGAAGTGTTGCAGCAGGTCTTCAGTAACTCCACTGGAATATCTCTGAAAGCAACACCTGGCACCAGTGCTGTAACTGGGTAGCTTGGTGAACATTGCAAGTACAGAACCTTAAAGGACTGTGATCACATTTTGGTCATGGAGAAACATAGGCCTCCAGGTTTTGGAATTTCATAGTTAGCTGTAGTGTGGACATCCAGCCTTCTGACCTAGCGACTGCGTAGAAATTTACTGGCTTAATCAAAGACTGTGCTGAAAACACAGAATTGTGGCATGTGGTACTAAATTCATAATGGTCCACTATAATTACTTGGTCCACTATATTATGAAATAACAGAAATATAAATATATACTTTGTATAGGATGCAAAAAAAATCCTGCCCACAGTTTTACCTCTTCTTTCAGTTGTCGTCGTCATTCTTCATTGCTATTGCAGTAAAATCTGTAGTCTGTGTTTATGACTTGAAATTCCATTTTGTTTTACATAGTAATTATGTAATCAAACAACAAAAGATTCAGAGACAAACTAGTGGGGATGCAGGGGTAAAATGTGGGGAAAGACCTGATGAGAGGAAATGTTCATTATCAGTATTATACACAGTTATCAGAAACAAACGTCTGTTATTGTTAGCAATCTATTTCCTATAGTGAAAACAAGAGTTTGCATTTAGTTAATGGACTATAGAGGAAAGGCAAAGCAAGGTTTATGGAATCACAGCACTGTTGGCAGACACCCCTGGAGATCACCTAGTCCTACTCTCCTGCGGCAAGCAGGGTCACCTAGACAAGGTTGTTCAGAACCATGTTGGGTTGGGTTTTAATGTCTCCAAGGGTGAAGAGTCCACAGTCTTTCTAGGCAACCTGTTCCAATGCCTGACCATCATCACAGTAAAAAAAAGTTTTTATGTTTAAATAATATTTTCTGTATTTCAGTTTGTGCCCGTTTTCCCCTTCACTGCACACAACTAAGAATCTGTGTCCATCTTATTTACTCTCCCTCCCATCAGGTGTTTATGAATATTGACAAGATACCCCTGATCATCTCTTCTCAAGGCTGAGCCATTCCAGCTCTTTCAGCCTCTACCTGTATGTCAGATGATCCAATTCCTTAGGCATCTCGGTGACTCTTAGCAGGACTAGCTCCAGTAAGCCCATGCCTTTGTTGTAATGGAGATCCCTAAAGTGGACTCAACCTTCCAGATGTGTCTTGGCAATGTTGAACAGAAAGGAAGGATCATCTCCCTTGACCTGCTGGCAATGCTCTGACTCACGCAGCCCAGGAGGCTGGTGGCTACCTTTGACTCAAGGGCAAACTGCTGGCTTGAGTTTCTGGAGGCCTTTGTTTTCATATACCCATGACAGTGCTTGGGAAAACTGCAACCTAACTTTTGCAATAAAAAGTTTATCTATAAAAACTATTCTCTAGCACCAACCACTATACAAAGGGAGCTGGAGGGATTCAGGGCATATGTTTTTCTCTAGATAGTGAGAAACTGTCCTATTGTTCGAACTGATCCGCTTGAACATTCATGCTCAGTAGTTCCACAGTGATCATTCCTCATCCATGGTGAAATGTTTGGGTGATAGTGCACAGGCTCAGGTGCACGTATTGGGTTTCAAGGACTATTCTCAGAGGTTCTGTTTTGGAGGTTACCATACTGATTTAGCTCTTCGATCAGGTTTCAGATTGGCTCTCCTTGACATCAGGATCAGGTGCTATGCTTCTGTTGATCTTGATAGATAATTTGTAAATTATGTTGTCAACACAACATTTAATCTGCTCCAAACAGCACATAAACAAACCTGTGATTAATTCTTCCAGTCTGTGTCTTCTGGACAGGATTTACAGCGTTCTACTTGTTTGGATGAAAAATAGAGAGAGACAAGCTGTCACCACTGAGAAAAAGAGTATTTTTTTCCTTCACTTTGTAGCTTAAGAATAATTTTATCATGACTTTACTGTATGAAAATGGCAGAAGACTTAAATTTGTGACTGGTGACGCAGAAGCTGTAAAACTTGATGGACTCAAGAGTGTTCATACCAAATTACCACAAACTACACATATTTTGGGCTGGGAACATCCAGTTCACAATGCAATAGAAACCTGGAAGTGTTATTCCAGGATCAATGCGTTGGATGATGTTAGCCAATGACATTTGAAAGAGCTGTTTATTTATAGCCTCAGCTGAACATTGCAACACAGCTGGAGGAAAAAATGAGTAATTTCAAAGACAGATAATTCGGAAGGAGATCTATTGGGGGTGGGGGCACTAAGTTTACTGTGTCTGGACACTTAATAGCATTAAAAACAAGGAATCTCAAGGAGTAAGGCTTACTTTACTGACCTTGTCTTTTGTTATCACATTAAATTTAGCTCACAGCTCAGAGGATTGCATTAGTTTGGCTTTGAAATATTTTTCATTTATGTGTGCCTTTGAATCAGCACACCACTACCTCTGTTGATTTAGTCCAGTCAAGATGTATGTGTAGTTCTGAAGCACTGTTTACGTAAGGTTCTTATATCACCCTCAAGCACAGTTACCATACAACAACTGGGCTTGAAAATTAGAAAATGAATGCCACTAGAATAAAATTCAATTCCTTCAAAATTATTATGATACAACATATACAAGCAGTTTGTGGCTGATATGAAAAGATTAAAGCAAATAGCTATCTATTAATTTCAGGAGTATCAGAAATGTAAATAAGAACCTGATACACCATTTCATTTTTGAATGCTAGCTAGCTTCTGCTATCCAACACTCTCTTGGATAAAATACATTTTTACAATCTGCATTTCTGAGTTCGCATATTTGCAGCTTTAAGGACAACTTCGCTCTGCTTTTTTTCTTTATTTTTATACTGCACCTTCTGGGTTTAAAAAAAATACAAAACTTTTTTCTTTTTTTTAATTCTTATTTTGACATATGCATTAAAGTTCATAATGTGCAAGTGAAAAGTCTGTTCCTAAGGAAGGATAGCAAGAGATTGATGTTTGTAGATAGTTTGTATGTAACACCCAGGGTAATACTAACCCAAATATAGAAAGTAATTACACTGACCTTGATATCTGTCATCATTATCCTGCTTATAGCACAAATGTTTTGCTGAGAATGTCATCAAAACTATAGTTTTAGATCTATTTCCAGTAAGAAACTCCTTCTAATCATTGCTCTACAAATATTGTGGTTCTAAGGATACAAAAGTATCACTGTATCTAATCGCCATAATTGTTCCAAGAGAAAATTAAGATAAACCTCCTTCATAGACTTCATTCCAATGGCTTTCATGTATTTGTAGCAGTGTCAAAGCATTTCAAAACACTGTTTTGTAGAAGATTATCTTATACCTAGGGAAAAAGAAAGGAGAACAAAAAGAATGATTTTAGGGAGTTAAAACACCTGAAGTGCACTTCATTCTTTCGTAAGAAAAGATATCAGAAATTGACAAAACACCCTAAAGTTTCCCAGCTTGTAGGAAACATTTCTGGTATACAAGGTACATACCAACAGCATGGCTAAGTGTAACACTAACCCCTGAGAAACAGAAGGCTCATATATCCACACAAAGAGAATAATACACAATGATTTTCAATCTTCTGAGAACAGTGGTGGACTATTGGGCTTATTTCATGACTATAAAAGCCTCATAATCTATGATTGCTGCAAGCAGAAGTGATTTATTGGAGTACTCTCACATATATGAGATAAACCTATAACTTGCTGGCAGCTATTTTTTTTTAAAGTACTGTATTAAAGGAAAGGCCAACAGCTTACTTTGTAGCCTCAGAAAGCAATGATTTGCAGCTCCAAAATATCAGTTTTGACGAATAGTTGTGGCAAAATTATAACTGCTGTTGTACTATGAGATAAACTTTCACCTCCATGAGGAAAATATAGATTACAAAAACTGATTGTAAACAATCAATGCTTTATATTCTTCTTCCCTAACTGAGCAATTTTTGAGCTTATGCCAGTCCAACAAACGCATTAGTAATGTTTAGCCACTAGGTATTTGTGAAAGAAATTGGAAATGGTTTTTAATTTGTTAGCATGGTGAAGTGATAATACACTGATTCAAGAAGGAGGAAGAAATAGTAGTATGTGTTTGCTATTTTCATGTGCAAATATAGAAACACACATACAAATGTGCGTCCTTTTACATATATCACTCTCCCACACAAAGGGAGATAAATATAGTGAATATGAAGCAAACCATCATCAGTTTCTAAAAGATAAGGAGGGAAAGTAACACAAAGGCAGGAGAGTCCCCAATGAGTCAGGAAGCTCATTTTCTAAGTATCACAGGCATTTTAAACATTCCTTTTATACACGTTATATAATTTAAATTAGTCTCATTTTATGTTCTTATTGAGATTTCTTCAGTTATCTCATCTGTAAAATACAGCGTAAACCACAGAACCTATCTGCTCTGTATAATCCATGGGATGAGGTCTGGAAGGGAAATTTGTTACAAGTAACATAGTGAGCTGCATTGCAAAAGCCTTGTCCTAATCACCTGAGGTTGTTCACTTTGATTTCAAAATCAGTGAAAGGCTCACATGCTACAGGAATAAAGAAGTGAGTAATAAAGAAAACAAAATCAGAAAAACTACAGAAAACTGCTTGAACATGACTCTCAGTTTTACCAAACCTAAAACACAACATGTTGCACTACTACAAGAATTCTTCATGCAGAAAATTCAAAATGCTTTGAGATGCCTCACATGCATGACTTCTTATTGCCAGTTTAAATCCCCTCATTTAAAAGGGGCTGGGGAGCGGTATTGTATAGTTGTGGAGCACTGGACACTGAAATTAAACAAGGCATATCTGAGAGATAATTCCCCAAAGATTGTTTCTTAGAAAAACAGAGTAATGAGTAGTGAAAAAAAATAAAAACCCAAGCAAGAACCCAATAAAAGTTTCATTGGGATGTAGTAGGATGTAGTACTTAAATTATCATATATATTGTATGTATGTATGTATATCATTGTATTGGGATGTAGTAGGATGTAGTACTTAAATTATCATATATATGCAACAGAAGAGTTATATACATGGAAAAATTAATCTGTGATTGTGGGATGTGAGCTGGCAACAAACTTTCTGCATGGAAACAGTGCTCGTTAGGTGTGAGACAGGTTTCACCAGTACCAAGGCTGGGTAACTTTTGCTATCTTGTTAATAGGAAAAGGTGAAAAAAAAAAAAATCCCTCCCTTACCTGTTCACCAGGGTTCTTCAAAATTTTTGGGCTTTACAGAGCATATGCTCATTTGATATAAGATCTGTCACAGTTCCTCTATAGAGCAATATAGTGCAGAATAGCTATTTATTTTTAGATGCTGTATTACAGCTATATAGTGTTTGGAAATTATTCAGCTGCCTGAACAGAGGTATCTAGTAGCATTTGACACATCCTGGGTTGCTTGTGATATCTTCATGAAGCTGGCAGATATGACCCATGACTCACGGAAGACCTGCAACTTTCTGGACTGGCAGTTAGAAACCATCTTAAACGTCACAGTATGCCTATGTTTGCATGATTGCATCGTGCCCCTAATTCTGAATTAATTTAATTCAAATGAATAAGGTTTTTTTCAAGAGTATTCTAGTTTGCCTGGATTCACTATCCTTTTTTTTATTCATTGAGGAAGGTCTTGGTGCTAACTCTTTTATGTAGACTTTTACGTAGATTCAAAGTTTTATGTTGTGAGATAGCAGGGAGAGCGGGGGCTGAGGGCCCCAGGCCAAGGGGGGAAAGTGGGGTCCCTCCTACCAGTGCAAAACCTGTGTCACTGCAAAATACAGAAATGGTCCCAGGAGCAAGATACTCATCCACAGAGCTTCAGCTCCTCTCAGCAGATCTGCTTCCCCTAGGTATAGCTCTCCGACTGCTCCAACTTGCGCAGTTGCTGTGTCCTAAGAAGCAGAAAGCAGAATAGGGAGAAGCAATTTTAAAAGGTGCTTTTACCACCTTTTTGTGAATCTTCTGATTAATATTTTGTGTCAGAAAAGTTTGCTTCAGCAATAGTGTAACTTTTGCATTAATATATTGGTTTCAGAGAAGCATTCTTTGCAAAAGATTCCCTCAGAAACAATTTCTGGTGTGAGCTAATGTGTCCTAGAATAAGCCATTAGTTAGTCGAGACATAATTAGCTCTTCATTTGTATTAATTGCAGGATGGATTGGAATGTCCGCATTACTGCATCCAGGAAAGTACCCTAACCACAAGGCTAGCAATTCTTCTGATATTGGCATTTTCAGCTTCTTCCAGCTGGTGCTGTTCCACTTGGTATGACAGATGGGGATTTCATTCTGAAGTAAGGATTGCCTCCAGGTTTCAGTGCCCAACGCTGGGACTGGGGCAAATTAAACTTCCTCTTCCAGATCAGGAGGACTGGAGAACTACCTGAAACTGAGATGTCCCGTGTACGATCCAGTAGGTTATTCTAGTACACCTTGCTCTTTGGCATTATGAAAGACATTGGAAATGTCTTTGTTTTGTCTTCATGAAGAATTTGACTATTTTTTAATTCTGGTTGATTTTAAAGGAAAAAAAATAATACATCTCAAATTATTAGTATAAATCAAAATTATTATTTTTCACACATACTAAAATCTTCAGTTTACTTCACGAAAGAATTTCTGCCTAAAACAAAATAGCAATAGGGAAAACAGAAAGTTGGTATCCTACATAGTTTGATTAAAAGTTGAAAGCTAAACAATTTTAAATCACTGAAGGTCTACTTTGTACATAAACCAAAACAAAGTAACCCATTTCACTAATAGGACTGATCAAGTAAAACATTAAGCAGAAAAACAAGGGGAAAACTGAATGAAAAATGGAGAGTGACTGAATAATGCGTTTTCTAAAAATGCCATCAATTTTTATCTTCAGCGCTATTTGCTATTTGTTGTAATTTAAATTTTATTGTAACTTGGTCTCTTACTGTAAATAATACTGTTCTGCCATTTAATTTTAAAGCTTTTCTGACTTCCAAATAAATTATTTTGAAATAATTTAAATTACAGGCAAGTTAAATAAAACCTTTGTTAATACTTTCTTGTTTCGTGCTCAAATACTTTGGCTGGATTTTTTTATCAAAGCATAGGATCATATCCTATGAATAGACAATCCCTCACAGCCATCAACTGCCCTTTTTTTTGGTCAGGAAACAAAAATAAGATTAATTATGTAATGTTCCAGAGAGAGATTTCCAGTTACACTTTAGATGAAATGCTCCCCCCTTAAAAAGATTTAACTCAGACTTAATGAGAAAGTCATTGTATGTTAATTAAATACACACTGATTACTATGAATATTTATCGAACTATAACAATAATTTGCATGAAGATAGATGTTGAACAACTGAATTTCAGTAAATATGTTCCTAATAATTATTTAACATTCACTAAATTATGCAACTACATGATTTTTTGGCAAAGATATTGAGTATTTATTATATATTATAGGCCCAATTGTATCATTACCTACACAGGTGCAATCCCATTTAATTAAAGGGGAAGTTGTTGTCACGTATCTTAGGGCAAGATGCAATCATTTACAGCAACTGATTACTAAGCATATTTAATGACATTGAACAGCAGTTCTGAGATCTAAAGAAGCCATTCTATTATCTTTTTTTCAAAAATTTGTTGAAAACTGAGCTAAATGGTCCAGCCAGATTTTCTCTAACACATTCTCTAACACACTCTAACAGGCACCTTTCAACCATTCTAGTCTTAGAATCCTCACTGCCCGTGGAATTTCTTGCCTGCTTACATTTGAATTCTGATTTTTGAAGTTTTAGCAGCATGTTTGGTTGTGCATGTTTCCTAGCCATAATCCAGCACTAATCCCTGATAAAAAGCATAATGCAGAATCACACTAAGTCAGTTCTTTTCTACTGCTGCTCCTCTATGAAGGAGTCCTTGTGTCCAAAGCTAATCTAATTTATGTGTGGAAATATTCAAAGCTTATTTTGGATAGTACTAGTCTTCCTCCTTCTAGATGCAGTATAGATTAGTAAAAATATTATGTGTGGCATCCTTAGTTTTGCTTAGTCTAGCATTTGTATCTTCCTCAGCTGGAGGAGTTTTTAGATAATTTCTACAATTTCTTAGGAGAAAGTAACAATCTTCAGGCTACTGTCAGGACTGGAACTTTCTATGCCTCTTGTTCAAGTCAGCCTAGTCAATAGTTCAAGAACTAAGCATAAGGAAAGATTAAACATAAGAGACAACCTGTTTCTGTTGGTCAGTGATGACAATATTCATTTGGGACTGGAGAGCATCCTGCCCTCAATCTATTTTTGAAATTCTCTCTAGTGTCCCTTAAATGCTTATTTAATCCTTGAATCAATTATTAGAACAGAGATTCTCCTTCCTTAGGCTTGCATGTAAACAGCAGAGAGAGGAAATGTCACAGATTTTTTGTAGGAATGGCTTAATTTAGAGCAATTTGGGAGCTTGCTGGATACCACTAATACTAAAAGTCTCAAAGAGAATCAAACAGGACAGAGAGAATAGAGCCTGCAGTTATGCCATTTGTGCTTGTTTGTCAGTCCATTTCTGTATTTACTTCTCATACCACATCTTTTGAATCAGCACAATGTCACAAGTTCTCTCCTTTACATGTGACATTGAGGCATTGGGATGAGTATTGGGATTTGCATGCTCACTGCACATCCAGTGCACTTCAGCCAGAGGTGGGAAGGATACTGAAAGGGAAGATGTACTTCTAAAGGAAAAATCTGTCAGTCATGGTGCAATGGTAGTCCATCTTGTTCCTTTCTATCTGTCAGTAACACAAGATCCGTGGAAATAGATTATGTCTTTGAAATTTCAAGGTCTTTCTAAGAGCTATTGAAACACAAAAGCTTCCTATGCTTAGATGGAAAGTCCATCTGGAATTTTCTTCTCCATCCACAGCCAAATTCTTCAAATTACTTATTATCGAAGAGCAAGAAATTCAATAACAATATGCAATCTTATTTTACTGTTTATATATGTCGTGAAATCACCTTGCTTTCTGGCCTTATTCTCAGACTGATTTTTAGAAAGATAAAAATGGAAAATGTAGGTGTAAGAAGTTTTCTCAGTACATCACTGAAATGTGGACTTGTATAGGAACGACCCTGTTATTTAAAAAGGCTAATGGCATTATCAACTGGATGGAAAGGAAAACGGAATTATGAAAAGGGTTGCGTAAGAATATTACCTATGTTTTATAAGCCTTCTACAAGGTTAAGATTTAATTGTAATATCACCAATGCAGATGACAAATCCTGATATATCTGATGTATATTTAATGAGTAGTTTTTGTAAGTAATCAAAATTAGGAATCCTGAAGTTAAACAAATCCGAGTTAGGACGGTTTGGGAAAAATGAGTATCTAAGGCTAGTAAGATAGAGCAAAAGAAGTATATGTAAAGGAGTATTTCTTTGGAGTGTTCTTAATTTTTGTTGCCAGCACTAGGCTACTTTATTCCTCTTGGTAGTAATAAAGGCATAAACAAAATTTTAAGTATAAACATAGATAACAAGCTGAAGCAGCCTCTGTCTCCCACTTTGCTTTGATGAAAGATTTTAATAATAAAGAATGGTAAGTGTAAGCTGACATCAGTGGCTGACTGCTTTTAACTGTTTTAAATCAAATGGTTAGTGACGAACCTAGCAAAAGTAACCAGTTTTTCAGTTAAATACTACATGAAATGGCAGTCAACAGCTTTCATCAGAGATATGCAATGAGTATGAGGAAGGCACAAGAAACTATCTCTGTCAGACCCCTTGCTGTTACCACCTGGACACACCATATCCTAACTCATCATATCCTAACATCATTGACAGCCTCTCACTCTTCAGATTTTATACCAATCTCAGCACTTTTTTTGACAGAAAGCAAAACCTTTCAATCAAAACTCTTTATTGTTTGCGTCGTAGCCCAGGAGATGAAAGGTATTGTAATTTCCAGCCAAGAGTTCCCAGAACGGTTATTAGCTCATGTCCATCTCTATTATAACCTCCAGCAATCCAAATCCTGCAAGTGTGAAACCTCTTTCAAACTGAGCTCATGCAGCCTCCCTAGTCCTCAGAAGAATTTCCCTATTATTGATATACACTAGAGTAAGGTGTGTTCAGCTGTACCTTTTCTAAGCAGTTGTACAGGACAGGCTTCTGTTGCAGATGTTATTTCAGGAGGAAAGTATTACTGTCAGTGCTCCAGCAAGGCTTTGCCTCCTGCATTGTCCAAGTGGGGAATGAAGAGGGAAACCAGAAAAGAGTCAAGAACTGAAGGGTTTGAGCTGTGTTACCATCCTGCATATCCTACCCTCGTTTTCTTTTTCCTTAGGATTTACAGACATAGTAGTGTCTTTGTAAATCTCTGCATGGCGACTGAAAAAACCTCTCTTCTGGGAAACAAGTAGCCTTCTCAGAAATAAAGGAAGCCTCAGTGTGAAGCAGTATGGCCATTTATCTCCTGCAGAGTAGCCTAGGATGAGGTCAAGCCTTCAAGCAGAGTTGCAGGAAAGGGCACACACGCACACTCCTGACTTTACAAGTTTTGGGAGACACAAAACTTCCCAAGCACTGGTTAGCTACTCAATGGGTGCAAATGCAATGGCTTTAAATGGGTTTGTATCATATATTACAGTATCCATTGGGGATGCAGGAATGGAGGGACTAAGGACTTCTTAATACTTCTCATCAGCAATTTTGCCACTTCAGTGGAACAGTAACAAGGAAAAAAATAATGAAAAATTACTGAGCTGGTGAATACAAGAGAGATTTAAACCTGTAGATCCTATTTCCTTCTTTTTTCTGTTATTTTTTAATCTTCTTGATTTATTAGAATGTGGAGAGGGAATGGGGAGAATATTTCTCTGTCAACACCAATTCTTACTTGTTTTTTTCATTCAGGAAAGAGCCCTGGGCTTTGAATCCCAGTGTGGGGATGTGATTCTCTGTGGCTCTAAGCAAGGTTTTTGTGTCAAGAGCTCATTCTCTCCCCTGTGTGCTGGAGTCTACCGAAGAGGATCCAGACACATAAATCCTTTTATGGATTTGGCCTTAACCTTGTCAAGTTCTGCATCTTGTTTTTTTGCCAGCTCCCAGACAAAGAGGACATGGTTAGATGTGTTTATTCTCTTAATATCTGTTTTCTCTGTGAGGTTTCTGTTCCAAATCAGACTAGTTTGGAGATCATTTTTATGCTGTCATTTCCTAGAATAGAGAGTGTAGGTGCTTACCTGGCACCAGACTTGCTGAGTTGTCAAACTGAATAGAAAGATCCCAAGTACTTAGCTATTTTTGTCACTAGTCTGCAGAGAAGAGACTAGAGATGTCTAGGGCAAGAGAGCTGGTCCCAGAAGGCTGATGACCAGGTGTCTAGGACTGATTGGAAAACCCTTACTGAAGTCAAAAATGGGGCCAAAGGTGCAATTAACTCAGAAACTGCTGTAATTTGTATTTCATTATTAGTTGTAAATCAATACAAATAGCCTTGCCAAACAGTCAATAGCTCTTCTAATAAAGGAAAATGAGTAATGAAAGAGAATGCAGTATGTATGATAAATACATATGCTATAAAAACTTTTCACATTGTATGTCACAAAACCTTAGCCTTACATGATATCCAGAAAAAAAAGTCTTCCTTTACCGTTTCTATAACTAGATAACACAGAGCTCCCATACCAAGTACCTGATGTGTGTACTGATTATTATGGTTTAATTGTAACAAGATATTCCTAATGCACATCAGACCTCAGGAACATCTGGAGCAGAAAAGACTCTGTACTGAGAACATCAATTAATAGAAGACCCCATAAGAGTCAGATCGTTGCAGGGATCTCCCAGCCTCATACAGTACACTCTGAGAAAGATGGAAGGTTAGCAGCTGGAGGGACCATCCATTTAGACTCTGTTGGACTTCCTGGATCAGAACCTCTGCACCCAGGAGTCAGAGAGTACTTTTTGTATGCACTGTGATCAATCATTTCAGCCAAAAAGCTGCCAGTAATCAACCAAGAAAATACTCGTAACATTAGATCTTAAATTTCCATGTTTATGAAGAGTTTCTTCTCATAAAGCATTCTGGGTTTTTATTCTTTTAAAATAGCTTTTCAGAAATTAAATGAAACAGACAAGCATTTTAGTCAGATTTGACATCGATCTCCATTGATATCATAGTGTATCATTTCAAAATGCTGCCCTGGCTGTTACATAGCCCAAGGCAGGAATGAGGTAAGCATGTTCCTCTGCTGAGATGCCTGCACATAGAATTTGTGTTATGGAGGGAGAACTCTCCCATTGACTGGGAGGAACCTTGATGTGAGCCCTGGATAAGCTGTCATGAGTAGGTATTGAAAAGCCCCAGGACAGAGAACACTTAAGTACTATGGATGACCAAAAAAAAAAAAAAAATTAGGAATGAGATAGTGGAAAAGCCTGAGTAATGAAGCAGCTCTGTGTGCTCTGTAAGGAACCCAGGCAGTGCTAAAGTCATTTAGAAGCACTCCTTGGTCTTCAAAAATTACAAAAGACGTTTTGTGTTCTTCTATCCCTGGAGGTCTGTCTCTATCCATAAAAGTAATTAAAAGACACATCTGTCTTTTGATCCTGCTCTACCTTAGTCATTCCAAGGGATTTTTTTTTTCTTTTAGTGTAGAAAGGATACATTTCTAGGATGTTGAAATAAGTTCGTGAATAGTGTGTTGATGTCCATAAACATTGAAAAAACACCCAGAATTTGTTGCTACCCTTGTAAAAGATGTCTCGCTCTACTATTATCTTAGCTTTATGATATCATGTTTTGTGTGGGATGAGACTTTGTGCATATATTAAAAGAAACAAAGACAATAATTATTGAATCAGCACAACAAGAGCAAGAGTGGTTCTTTAATCACACTCTACTCCATGAATACTGAGTAGAATACTACAGTAAAAAACCCTGATATCTTGACTGAGACATAGCAGAGCTTTAGTGCACATAATACTCTACTTTTATGGGGTCATATTTCTGTCTAAGATATATTAGTAGATTGTGCCAAGATTTAGGCTGCGCAGCTGCAGGAACTTGAAAAGTTGCCTCTAGTGTATCAGATACAAAACACACAACATTAAATTTTGTGAACTATAACAGTTAGCTAAGTGTATGATATCTCTTTAAGGAAAGAGATTCAAATCAGATTTCATGTAAGGCCCATTGAAACAAATGTGGATTTTGCTTGTTAAATGACCAAAGCTCCAGGTCTTCACCATAAAAATGACAAGTCAAATCATTTGATACCAGTTCCCAGCTTCTCCTTAGAAGAAGACAGTGACACAGGAAAGCTGACCTCTATCCAAACGGACTTAACAGGATAGAAACCTATCAAGGTTCTAGGTATCAGCTGTTGATATAAATTCTGTGCCCTGTAGTAAAAGAGATTATTAAGAAGGAAAGAAATACTATTTTTCATTTTGCTTTCATTAACAGCTATACTAATGTGGAGTTTTAATGGGATATTCTAAAAAGCTGATTTAACTCAACTTTGCATTTTGTAGTTTTATTCCCATATCTATTGATAGCTAATATAAGATCCCAACAGGCAGAGATGTGCTATGATGCAGAATTTAAGATGCCAATATTACTGTGCTTGTTTGCTTATCAATTGAGATCAAGTAGTTTAGAAATTATCTGGGTATGCTATAGACAGTCATAGAATCTTAGAATCATTTTGGTTGGAAAACACCTTTAAGATCACCAAATCCAACCTTAAACCTAACACAGCCAAGTCCACCGGTAAACCATTTCCATAAGTGTCACATCTACACAGCTTTTTAAAACCTCCAGGGATGGTGGCTCAACCACTTTCCTGGGCAGCCTGTTCCAATGCCTGACAACCCTTCCTGTGAATAAATTTTTCCTAATATCCAGTCTAATCCTCCCACAGTGCAACTTCCTCTAGTCCTATCACTCATTACCTCAGAAAGGAGACCTTCTACTCTTTTAAGGTTTTACTAACAGCATGAACTACTACTTTTTGTAATTATGCCAGCTGTATACTTGGATAGAAGCACACAGGAAAGGAATTTCCAGTTTCAAAAAAAGTATGCAGAAAGTAAGTAGCTAGGTGTCAGTGGTATTTGAGGACCACATCTCTTTAAACTGTTTTAAAAGTAGGCACCTAGAATCTTGTGGAAAATCTGATATAATTATTACTGAAATTACGTGTTCCAATACTCAAGGGCAAATGTGTTCAGTCTAGGGAACTGTTTCATTTTGCTTTCCTAATTCAGGTTAGAGTGTATTAATTCCTTTTGCCTAAAATCACTGGCAAAAAGCCTTCCTCTTACATCCATAGTACAGAGGATATGAGCACATAGTATTTTGCTATCCATGGTTATGCTGAGTCTGATTCCCAAGAAATTGCTGGAGCTAGAAAATCCTGGAAAGTGGAGTAAAAACCTAAGAAAGAAGACAAGATAGAAAATGGTTGATCAGTTAAAAAGAAGATATATTTGGGGAAATAAATAATTTGATCCAGATGCAACTCCATTCTCTAGAAATTTTGTGTTAAATTGCTCAATTGAAGACACTGTATGGAAAACAGATCATAGGTAAAGATTGCCTTGTTATGCTGTTAGTTAGACAGATTGTAACTGAAACTGAAAAGTGTAGAAGACACTATTTGGGATAAATTCAAAAAGCAGTTAATATCATTTATGAAGGAACGAACACCCATAGCACAGGTCTTATGCAAAACTAGAAACTGAGCAATGCAGATGGCTAAAAGTTTCAGTGGACTAGATGAACACACAAAAAGGCAGAGTTTTATTTTGCATTTTGTAGCCAATGAGTGGAAGCACCTGGCTGCAAGTGTAGATGTCAGAAGAAAGGTCTGGCTTTGCTTCATTCTTGCTGCCTTTAGGGAAATCGGAAGGAACACGCACTGTTTGTGAATAACAGGATCAATTTTTTAAAAGTCCTGATTCTTGAATTCAATTTCATTTCTTCTCCTACAAACAGTTCATACACCTTCAAATTTTGGCTAACTATTCTGGGCACAAGCAGATAAAATGGTTGAGAACATACTACACAGTCACAGTATGCTCCAGAGAGAAATGCTATCTCTGAATGTTGTAAATAATGCAGAAAGGGCATAAGATGCATAGAGGAGGTAAATATTTAGTGTAAGATTGTCAAAAAGCACGTGGGAATTAGACTCCTAAATCCTAACAAAATTCAACAGGAGCTGGAAACCTTGATTCCCTTAGGCTCCTTTAAAAATCCCATTCGTAATTTCATATTAAGGTAGAACACTGGTTCTACATAATTTCAATTTCACCAAGAAGACACCAGTCTATTTTCCACACTTTTAATTTCAAAGGTTTGATTTTCAGCATTGTAAACATACCAAATCCAGCTGGTCAGTGAGTCAAAATTAGATGCAAAGTGTGAGGTTAGTTTTGGTACTGATTTATACAGTGAATACCCATACTATTTTTCATTTTGCTTTCGTTAACTAACAGCTATACTACTGTATTTAGACTATTCCCCTGGTGTTTCCTACTCGAGCACTTTAATTATGAGATAAGGACTTACTGTTTCCTGCTTTGATAGGAATTGCTCACCTCTCAAGTAAGTTGGAGTTAACCGTGTTTTTCTTTTTTTTAACATTAAAGGCTTGTTTTATTAACTCCTTGTTTTAGTGCATTTCATTGCATTGGAAAAGCTAAAATGAAATAAACTAAAATGAAATATACTGCACTAAACTAAACCAAAACCAAAAATCTTCAGTGTTATGTAGCATGGCCCTGATTTTTTCTAACTCTGGAATCTATTTATTTTCTATATTCTCCTCTTTGAATCCTTGTTTTTTTCTGATTTATCAAGTAAGCAGTGTTATTTGTTGTGTTAGTTCAAATGTTAAGACATACCAGTTCTTGTATGAAGGAGAACTAGGTCTTCCCACCTATATTTGCTTTCATTTTAGTTTTCTGGGTTGTTTTGCTCAACAATGTGTACCAAACTGGAGAAGCAGTAGTTTATACTTATTTGACCCTGTGGTACATGAATACAATGTGTGAGTATATAGAGAATTAAGCCCTCTGGCTCTCAGCTTCTCTCTGTATGTATCTCTACACATCACTGCAAGGCAAAACCTGGCTCTATCAGACCATACTTTTGGGGATGAATCTGTGTACTAATTACCTTTCCAGCCTACCAGCAGAAAAATGAAAGCAATATAGTGTGGTCCATTAATTTTACAAACATTGGGGCAGATCTTCAATTGATTTAAGTGGACGTAGGTGCAATGACTTTATCTGATGGATTTACTCCTGCTGGGGAGAAAGCGTACTTTATTGACTTCTCAAAGCATTTCCAGATTTCAGGCCAAGCTTTGCAGTACAGTTTGATTAATTTCTCTTAGCCCATGTAGATCTTGCCCATCTTGTCACCTGGGCAGATTATACTCGTCCTATATCTAAAGTGTAAGGTTACTATTGTATTTTATTTATTGTGTTCTGTAAAGCTCCTCACTGATTTTTAATCCATGGATCATTCCTATTCAGCATTACAAGTAGATTTACAGGATCTTAGCACAATAACTCCAAAAACATGAACTGCTGTCAGCTGCAAGCTTTTCAGTTTAATAGTAAAATAATTCTATATTATTTGTATTTCAAACAATACTGAATAACCTTAGATTTTGTTGTGATGGAAAGCATGCTATTCTTTTTAACGGCATTTTGAGTACTGCTGAGAATATGGAATAGTTATTGGATACATTCAAACAGTTTCTTTTTCCTTTTCTCTTTCCCTTGGCTGTAATGAGCTAATCTACCTACACTAAGGGCTGAATACAAAGTATGAGGAAGAAAGTCCATGGAAAGAAAGAGACCAGTATTCATTGTTGATGTTTGCTAATTTGGAGTTGAATGGAATCTGAAACTTGAAAGTACCTTTTAAACAATGTTAAATTGAATGTGAGCCTCAGAAGGAAACTGAAATGAAAAGGATCCTTCACCAGCAGGGATCCTGCCTTAGGGCGTATTTGATAAGCCTATTCCAAAAATGCTCTGTGGTGAAAGCCAAGGTCAATATTTCTCATCCACGTGATGTCATGTAAGCACCTGAATTCAGTCTGAATTAGAACAGAAGGGTGGGGAGTTTTGTATCAGGCCACATTAAAGATAACATAGAAATAATTCTTCAGGCCCTGTCACCAGAAGAGTCAGCGGCACAGCTTGAGGTGACGCACGATAGCAGCCTGTACCCATGGCTGGCCATAAACCTTCTCTGTTCTGAAACGGAGGTGATCCAAAATGAAGAGCATTCACTTGAAGGAGTCCCAGGAAAATCACATGAGTTCTTCCCAAACTGGCCCCAAGGGCATGTCTTTAAGTAAGCAGCATGGACAAGTATCTCATCTGGCCTCAAGAGCAACCTGGAAAAAAAGAAAATAGAAAAATTCTTGGTGAGGGAAGATAGGAACCACCAAAAGAAGTGTAAAGTGACTGCTTCATTATCGAAAATTCTCTCACTTCATCTCCCAAGGAGGGGAAAATAGGAGAATTTATGCCTAGTACAGATATTGTTGAGTTTGTACCTGTAAGTGCCACAGAAAGTCAAAACTTACTTCTTAGATTGTTCTAATTAAAAAAAAAAAAAAAAAAAAGAGAAAAATAAAAGAGAGAGATTCATTCAAACAGATAACATTCATTAAATATCCATGGAAATCCAAAACAAATACATTGCCTAATCAAGATGAAAGAACAAGAATACTTCTGATGTTTTAATCCGAAAAATAAACAGTTCAGTATATTGATAGGGCTTAATTATATCCTTTCTTACTTAAATGACTTTCTGTATTAAAACTGTAGATATTAAATTATGCTAAAGCAAAATATTCTTTATCATTATTTAACATATCTTTTATACTTGTGAAACTTTTATGAGGTTAGTCTATAAATCCACATCAAGCATTTTAATACAAAGGGTGTTGACTTAAACTCATCATCTGCTTAATCAACAGTTTTAGTTTATTATCAGAAAGCACCAGTAACCTTGATGCACTTTATCTTAATTTATGCTTTCTTCAAATAGAGAGAGAACTAAATAATAAGTGATCGCATTAGAAATGCATTGCAAAATGTGCACCAGGAAAATAATTCAACAACATTTGGCAGCAAATATTATCTTCATGCAACTAAATACTGACAGTACAGTAACACATTCCTTATCAGAGCATATTTCTCTTGCAAGGCTGGAAACATCTACTCCATCTCAAATTATTAGTATAGTTGTACCTACAGTCCCACTATGTTCATAGAATCATAAAATACCAGGTCAGAAGGGGCCAAAAGGATCATCTGGTCCAACTTTTCTTGGCTAAATGTATGGTCTACACAAGATGGCCCAGCACTCTGCCCAGCTGAGTCTTAAAAGTGTCCAATGTTGGGGAACCTAGCACTTCTTGGTGAGATTACTCCAATGGCTGATTGTTCTCTGCATGAAAAAATTTCCTCTTGTGTCCAATTGGAATGTCCCAGGGAGTACATCTTTTCCATGTGACTACTTATAAAAAGGGAGTCTCTGTCTTTGAGTAGCCACCCTTTAAGTACTGGAACATTGTGATGATGTTTCCCTAAGCCGCCTTTTCTCAAGGATGAACAAACCCAGTTCTCTCAGCCTCTTCTCACATAGCAGCTTCCCAGTCCTTTGATCGTCTTTGTGGCCCTTTTCTGGACACTCTCCAGCCTGACCACATCTTTTTTGCATAGCAGGTACCAAAACTGAACTGAACACAGTCGATAGATAGATAGATAGATAGATAGATAGATAGATAGATAGATAGAACATATATATATTAATATAAATATATATATAAAACACAGTTACATTTGACTGCCAGAGACAATACTACAATATGATCATCCTGAGGCATCTACTCTTGAAGATATAATTTCCAGATTCTTCCCTGAGTCCTAGTAGATAGTGTGTACGAGCAGTCCTTGAAGTGTTCCCAAGCGCTTCAATCGGATGAACTTGAAGGTAAACTCCTGTACTCGCAGCAGGCAGGTGCTGAATACAAAAAATGGGTGCTCCCCCACTACTATGCTCTCATGTAATAAAGAAGTATTGAGCACTTACCTAGGGTCTGGTTTAGGGTTTTTTTTAGCTTCACTCTTCTCAAACACTCCTGAAAGCTTTGGAAGGGCAAAACTGCAACAAGCGTTCACATAACTTCTTCATAAAGATGACTTCCTTACAGTTAAAAACATCCAAACTACTGAATTAGCTGTGAGAATTGTGGGCTTTTTTTTTTCCTCACGTACTTATGCACAATAGAAACCATTATCTTATATGTTAACTTGCTTGTCTAGTTTAAACCCATGATTCATCCAAATGAACTACTGAATATACCACAAACCCAAAGGATTTCATGATAAAGCACCACGCTGACTTTCTGCTCTCTCTCAGCCATGGGGTTGTGACAGGAACAAATCCTGGTGGCATGGGTCTTGTTTGAGATCTCTCAACCACTTCACATTTTGAAAGCCATTTCTCAGTTTAAAGACTCATGGGCTTCAAACAAAGCATTAAAAACTTACATATTCACTGCATCTTCAGAGTAAGCCGTGATCATGAATGCATCATGGAAACAGGTGGTAATTAATTCTGAGAAAGCCATTTAAATCAGTATATGGAGAAAGGGTGTATTTTCCCAAAAGCATCAGGCATTAATCAGTTCTTCCAAGGCTGGACATTCTCTGGAACTCATGAGTTTTGTTCTGGCAGTCTTTAGTTGGCTAGAATTCTTTGTCACAGATAAAGGTCCTCAGATTTGTCTATCACTTCTTTCTGCTTTCTTTTTGCCTACTGTATTTATATTTTCCCTTATCAGATTCTATTATGAAAAACAAAGAGTTATTTACTACAAATAAAATTTTTAAAATCATTAATATGATTATGGAAAAAGGGTATAAATTTATGGAGACATTAAACTAAAGAAGGTAGATGTAGCAAATCTCAGAGTAGGAAGAAAGATCAGACCTTGTGCTGGACTCAACGAAGCTAAACTAATGGTTTGTTTCTGAGAGTCAGATATGATGTTTGCTTTGGGAAAAATTGATTTCCAGACACAGAAACGTAGCATAGCGTTGAACTTTTCAGCCAGAAGTGGGCTTCTCAAGGCTTGTTTGGTAAAACTGCTTTTTGGGGGCCATAGAAGTCCGTACTCAGCTAAGCCAAAGTAGTTTGTACGTAATATAAATTCATACTATTGTTATGTGGAGATAAATAATCAGATGCTTTCAGAAAGCCTTCCACAAAGGCCATTTATGCTTTTTACAGGACAAAAGCTAAATGGAGAATTCAGTCAAAATTAAGCCATAGATTTCAATTTACCCGTGTGTAAGCCTAGCAAAATAACAGCCAAAGTCTGGAAGAAACAAATGTGAACAAACATGTAGCTTAAACTTTTGGATGTCCAGCTCTTTTAGAAGTAAGACGCTTCTGTTTTGAAGTTAAACTCAAATGAGAAAGCTTATAATCTTCTGCTTTTAGCTAAATTGTATGGCCTCCTCATGCTTGTGATATTTTTAGTATTTAGTCTTTACCGTACTTTTTGCATTCTTGGATAGCGAGCTTTGTGTCTATGAAGGGATTATTAACTTTTTTGTGTCTTTCCCAGAAGAATAAAGTGAGGTCTTAGATTTTGTGTGTTGTTCTTGATGAATGTGTTTTTCTCCACATTATTATCTTCTTGCACTGAGAACATTTTCAGTAAAAATCTTGTTTAGGAACCACATGAAACTGACACAAAGCATATGCATCCCCAGATTTATTTGTCGTTTTGCAAAGTGAGTTTCTATTACCATGTGTACCCTTTTAAAAGCTGCTGAAGTATAAAAGCTTTTACCATTTGGTGTGTAGATATTTTGCGTTACTACTTTACGGAATCACATCATAATCTGTCAGACTCCCCTTTATAATTATTAGTGAATCCTAAATGACAGAGCTCATTCCTTGACACCTTGTATGACAGTGAAAAATAAGATTTTTCATGTAAGTTGCTTGCAATATAGACTAATTGGCATACTAATTGACTTTTACTATAATTTAAGTTTATTGTTTATTGCTTTTAGATTGTTAGCTGACATTCATTTTTTCTACTAGAACACATTAGATATTGTATTTGTAAAGACAAATGTGCTTTAATTGTGCTATACCAGTAAGATGTCTGGGTTTTCTATTTGAACAACCTGTGTACCCAAGGTGAATTTTTTTTCTGGAAGTCTCCAGTAAAGATCAAATTTTATTTTAACCTGGTATGTGAGCAACAGAATATATTGTCATTATAGGTAAAGAAATTAGTATAGACCAGACCTTACACATTCTGCTGAAAGTCCATTCTAACTTTAACTAGTATTACTCAAGTATCAGGAGCCTTTACCTTCCAACTATTTTAGGTGAGCCAATCGTATGTGTGTGAAGATGGTTTATTGTCCTTCAAATCACGTGTACCAGGTTGCTTAGATCCAGTAAATGTAAAAGCAAGCTTAAGTAACATTAAGAATCTGTTCTAGGACAAGAAAAAAAAAAAAAAAGTAAATCAGGTTTGGAGAAGTCATTTGTAGACACATGCAGGAGAGAAAGAGACTTGAGAGCATGACTTCAACACACAGTCTCAGGTTTACATCTGTATTTTTTAGATTTTATAATGCTGATATCAATCATTGGCTGAATTTTATTAAAATCAACTTAATAGTGGTGATTTATGTATATACCATGTCAAGAGATCTAGCTGATACATTCGAATTCCTAAAAAGTGTAGCACAGATTTTTGCATGACAGTAAATTTCAGGACACACTACTGACCGTTGCCTGGGCTCTATTCAGATTTTTCATCAGGGAATACATTCATTTCTTTGACACCATTAATAAAATTATCCTATTTCATTTAAAACGTGTTTTATTCTATAGCGTATACGAACATTACATCTACTTTATTTTTGAGCAGTTTTTTACAGTAATGTTATTACCCATAATAAGTTTAATACTGATACTGCTGACAGGACTGAAAATTGTCCTATATTCACGCACACAGGGAAGTGAAGTTAATTTTCTCATACTGCAGTTCAATTTTAGTGTGATACAGATAGGCACCATGGTCTGTATCGCATTGATACATACATGTCTAGGTATCCGACACAGTAAATTACAGTGATTACCATTATCTGGTACAAGTAGCTCTTGTGCTAAAGCTTTGCTACAGCTGCTCTTAAACTTTGCTTAGGAAACTGGTTTGTCCTTATTATTGACTGAGGAGATGGATACTGGTTCATTTTTCCTCAGGATTAACTGAGGACCACAAAATAAGTTGTGAGAACTTGCAGAAGTGTGGCAGAGCTGGGAGTAAGACTTTAGTTCTCCCAGAAATAAAATTTCACTGCTTCCTGTGGACAAAACATATTTTTCACAAATTATTTCCCAACTTGTGGAGGATCTGAGTGTCACAAATGAAAATGTACAGTAACTTCAGAGCATGAAAAAAAAATAAAAATACATGTAACTTCTCTGTTTAGGTGAACCAAGTAGCATTCATTCCAACTTGGAGACATCTTGCTATGCATTTTTTTTAAGCACTAACATTCAAAGTTTTTCAAACAGAAAAAGATTCAAGGCATTGATGGGCAGGCTACTTTTCAGAGACGTTAAATGGACCATCACTTCGAGAAACGATTGACATTGACAAAGAAATTAGCTGCTCAGAACTAGACATTTTATCTTTTAGTTAAAGCCTGACAAAGCAGCAGGCAAAGACTGAGTCACCAAGGAAATGCTGAAAACTAGTTATGATAAGACTCCCAATAAAAAGCCTCAAATTTTCAGTGAAGAGAGGAACCAGAAGAATACTCAGAACCAGGTGAAAGCCTGGCTGGAGTGGCTGCTGAGGTATTACATGTCTTTCAATGACAGGCAAAGTCACCTTAAGCAGATTAAAATACATGACTGGGGAAAACTACAGGAGGAGTAGAACAAAGATATGAACAACTCATTCAATAAAATGAATTAACAATAAACCCCAAGATTTGCAAAGGCTGTGCAAAACGAAAGACAGAAATATATCTGACAAGTGTCAAGCATCTGCTGCAACAGGCATGCCATCAAGCAGCTGGTGAAACAGGGAGCAACTTACTACAAGTCAACCCATTGAACTGTTTTGAGAGGGAAGAAGTGGATGTAATTTCTTACATACTCCTGTTGAGAAAAAAACATACACAGAAAACATTACTGTAACAATATCATTAATAATTCCATTCAACATCATCGTTAAGTGTCCATACATTTAATTTCCTTATGGCACTCAAGATTTTTACCAGCCTTATAAGTTCAAGAGGGGTGGAGACCTCTTTTTATGGTTAAACTCAGTTGACTGTCATTCAAGAAGACCTTCACATTGTAGTGAAGTTACTAGGATAAATTAACCTTTTAATTTCACTGATCAACTAATGGGTTGGGCTCACTTTTAAAACTGCACAGACCAGAAGCAATTTTCTGCTTCAAGCTAAAAAATAAAAGGTGCCGTCTTGTAATCAAAGATATGCAGAATTTCAAATACAATGAGATATTATTTTCTGTTGTGTCAAAGCATACATAATATCAGAGAAAGTCATAGTTTTGTAAAACATGTATTTTATACTACCTACATATGTGAGTCAATACTTTCCTCTCTACAATTGGATATTTCACTGGGAAAACCTTGACCCTGACCCAGGATGAATACTTTTCCCACCATAGCATACAGGAGGAGCAGCCTGGCCTAGGAGGTAGGGTGCAGAGTTCTTGGGGGCAAAAAGATGCTGGCACACAGAAACAGGTCCTGGTTCTCCACGATACATAACAGCTCCTGGGAATCCCAGTGGGTATGAGTGGCAGCAACACACTGCATGGATGAAGCACCTCCTGGCAGTGGAGAAAGCGAAGCAAGCAGAGGGGTGGCTGATAGGTCCTGTCAGAGGTCATCAGGATGAGGCAGACCTCAAGTGGAAGACTGAGCAAGAGTTTGCAGGCAGGGAAGTACCAGTGGGAGAGAAGCAATGGGACTAGAAGCAGAAAGAGCAAGACAGGGCTTCGCAAAGAGGAGAAAGAACTTCAGAGTCCTGGAAGATAAAGCTACAGAAGTAGATGGATGGTGGTGGGGTGGGAGGGCAGAGCGTGAGATGAGAGGCAATTTCACAGAACAGGAGGCTACATGGCACACAGTGGCATGAGAACAACTAAAATGAGAACCAGGAAATGCCAAATAGCAGGATGAGAGTATAATCAGAATGAAGCTGGAGTTGATGATGACTGTCTAGGACAAAGCAAAGATATTTCAACAGGAAGAAAAGATCGTCTGCCTTTCAGGAGGAAGGATGAGCAAATAAGATTGGAGGCCAGAGGCGACACAAATAGGTAGAGAACAATCTGAGGAAGAAAAGAGAAATAGCAATGCACGGGGGACTTCTGAGAGGGGAAATCCCTGTGGCAAAAGGGAAGGTGTAAGTGAGTGAAGATGTTGATAGGAATGGTAAATCTTGTCTCTTCAGATATCACAGACTACTTAGATGTCTCTCTTCTATTCAAATAAATAGAAAATTACCCTCTAGTTTCAGTGAGGAGATTAGTTCAGCTGTAAGGATGTGGATTCTCAGTAAAATGTTGACCTGAGGGACTTGGAGAGGAGAGGTACGTGTCCAACAATTATATACCTTGTTTGGAAAGTATTTATTATAGATGTGTTCTAAGTTCAGTAATGGTCATTTACTTGGGGGTGTCTGGGTGGGCTTCATGTTGAAATTCCCCGGTTGTCTATGACCCTAACAAAATAAGAGCTGGACCCTCATGAGAGGTCATTCCCTCCAAATTTAACACGTTAGTTACTCACTTAAACTGATTATTCTTTACACTCTGACTTTGTCCAATTGCAGAAGCCTGTGTCAGGATTTAAAATTCACCTCTTAAAATGGCGTTTTACTTTAATGACATAGGTCTTGTCAATGTTAATTGAAGTTTGCTATCTGAGTCCTTGGAAAACACTTCAGATTTTACTGTCAGCTTTCAGTCTGCGTCCTGACATCTTAATTCACTGTGAAAGGTACTTCTGGTTGTCAGGAAAATACTGTTTCCAATTATTTAAGCTTTAAAAATTCTCTTTCCTTATATAAGCAGAGGAATATTTAGTTAGTGTAATGCCCCACTTTGTCTATAAGATATATGAATCATTGAGTATCAGCTACAGAATAACTCCACTCAGAGATAACATCCACGAATGGTCTGTGTGTCAACTTACCTTTATTAATCCTTCATTAACCTTTTAGCATTCAGCATCCAATTTTCAGTACCACAGAGCAGACATCAGCTGTGTGGAATAATCAATAGTTCCTCCTGCCATGGGACAGTAATACAAAACAAGAAGACATGGTATTTTTCCTTCCTTTTATGCCACATGCATTTGCTTACAATGACAACTGAAATTCTTTGAGAATGGCTATGTTTTTTTGAAATTAATTCTTCCCCCAAGCATGGCACATGAATACTTTGTTGAGTATTTGTGATACTAATTCTATTTTCCTCAAGCACAAGCTACATGCCTACAATTTTTCAGAGCTTGGAGTGTGCAACACTTTAAAATTCTTGTGACTTTGGACATTTTTTTCTATCATTTTTTCATCTAGCTTGTACAATTTCCCTCACATTACTCCCTTTAATCCTGCTCTTGCTATCTTGAATTTTAGATTTTTCAGTCTTTTTAACCTCAGCACCTTTGGCATTGAATGAACTTCTTACAGGTTTTACAGAGGACTCTATTGTCAGCTTAAAGACTTCTCTGAATTGCCAGGTACTGACTAGTTTGAAAAATGGCTTTTAAATTTATTTTTGCTGCATTTATGTTTGTCCTCATTAGTCAGAGCTCAGGATTTTCATGTTCTCTCTTTTGAGCTGCAATCTCGTCTCTGACCTGCTGTCTCTGATTTCTGAATTGTCTCTGCTGGACTTCATTTTTTTCCACTTTTGTCCTAATCATGCTTCTTAAAAGAATAATTACTTAGCTGTTCCAGCTCCTAGCGCAGAGGTAACACACTTTTATAACATACTAAATTGATCACCTTTTGGATGCAATGTTTTAGTACCACACTCTGAGTGGCTTACATTAACAGTATAGATGGTGTGCTTGCTCTAGAAAATTTCACTTGGCTGTCAGGCTGGCCATGGCAGCATTTTAGTGGTCTCAAAAACATATCAGAGTGTTCTAACAGTCTCTAATTTTACTAAAAATACTTACAAAATTGAATCAGTACAAATGTCTTCTAATTTTCACCAACTAAAATTGGTGAGCCATGTGTCACAAATGCCTATCCAGCCATTCTGTAATCTGCTCACATAACATGCTATGTAAAACAAGCATTTCAAATACCTGGCATACATAGTCCAAAAGCATAAGACTAAAGAAAATAATAATACTAGAACACCTAGCATAAAATGACTTTCTCATTGGTTCCATTATGTTATTAATCTTTCTAGCTGATATTCATGGCATATTTTCTTCTTTATTGCCTTCTGTGCATTTCTTTATAGTCCACCTCAACGATACTCAGTTTTTATAATACCTGAAGTGTTGAATATGCCAGATTCAAAATGTCTGCTCTTAGTTTTCAGGGTCCTGCCAACAAAATAATTTAACCTACACATTCATTTCACACTGCTGAGCCCTGGGTTTGCAGCTTCATTTGCAGTCACTCTTCTGTCTGAACACATCTCCTCAGTTCCAGCATTTCATCATCTTCTTCTCCCTGTCCCACTTCATTTGGGCTCATTTCATGAGGCATAGCATATCTTGTAATGCAGTATATATTCTTTTGCCCTGACTTGTTTTGCAGTAAGCATGCAAATGCACTGGTTTTGCTGAACCTTATTGACATCTTTTCTGAAGTTATCATTGTTGTTGCAATCCTAGCCATTTCATACTTGCAGGAATTAAAATGTTAAAGAATGCAAAACTTCTGGTTATTTTGTAATTTAATCAAAATCAGTAATTTTACAGAAACAGACAAGTGATGTGTAACACAAACTCCCTTTAATTTTCTTAACAGAGGCAGTCATTTCTCACTAGGATATATTTTGCAGTCATCATTATTTTGGCATACAAAGACTTTCCTAATGCCACACAGTGTATTGGTAGCAACCCTTTTTTTAAAGCATCTATCAAATTATATGTAATTCAGAACATTTAGATAAAACACCTATTTTTTTGTTAGTGATAAGAAGGTGTGTGCATTTTCTTAATCTTAAGAACGTGAGTCCTTTAAAATCCTGCTGGTGTGGTTTAGACTTACTGAGTCTCAATTATTATCTGAGCATCGAGATTTGACTAAGGAATGGTAAGTGTTACATACAGAAAAAACTATTCTTTTTTCTCTGTTCCTTCAGTTAATATATAGATTCATCCATACTTTTGTTTCCTTTTTTCTATTAGCTTATTTTTCATACTTTTTTTCTAGTCTCAGTCACAACATACGAACCGTCTTGCTTTATGCCCAGATTCTATTCCATTTCCTTGCCCCCTTAAGCTACAAACTTCCAAATCCAGTTTTTAACAAACCTGTTACAAACTTTTTTAAAGGTGTACTTGTCCCACAGGAATTTAGCTTTCATTTTACTTTCTCTAATACACATTGCATACCCTGTCACTTCAGTTTCATTATATCCTGTCATTTATATTATAATAAGTCATTCCTGAGTTAATCAACATCCCTACTTACAATGCTTATTAATGTAACATATTGTGGTGTTCCTTCTTCTGTGACCACTAAATTTTAAAAGCATATTCTTCTCTTGTACCTCTCCCTCTTTGAAAGTGATTTTTGTATTTACTCTTTGTTTTCTCGTTACTTTCTCCACCTTTAATGCCATTTAATTTCTCTTATTTTACCCTTGCCAAGTGAGCTTAATATTATGGTACTTGTTTTCTATTTTTCTTTTTTTTGTCTTTATTTGGAAACAATTTTGTCAGATACCCGAAAGATCTTTTATATAATGGTGTCAATAATTATTTGTATAAGAGTAAAACCCATGGGACCCAGTCGGGTGAGCTCCTATTATCCTGAGTGCTATACAAACACAGTCATTGCCAGGGGTCAACAGAACACAAAGTTACAATTTCAGTTGCATTTTTAACTTAAGAAAAGATGCAACAAAGGATCACAATAAAGAGTGAGATAAGGAGAGTGAAGGATACCACTACAGAGTGGAAAATATACTCTAGTCTGAACTTGTATTAATTTTCAACCTCTATCTGGGACAGGTAGTTGAGCTTAGTTACCAGAAGTGTCTGCAGAGTCTAAAAGACAGCTCAAATGAAGCACTATGGGAGCAAGCAGCCTCCACACCAGGGTCTTATTGCCAACATGACTTGTCACCTTCCTCCTGTCCCTCAGAAGACTCAGAAATCCTGGAAATCTACACTCAGACTTGACATAATTTGGTACCTCTGTACAGGCAAATACTTGTACTGAGCCAGTATCGAAATTTTCTTCTTATGGCTAGTGTCCATTGCCATTCGTAAAGCCTCTTTGTCAGTATAGATCCAACAAATCTGGCATGAGGATAGGAAACCCCAGTTACTCAGCACTTCCAAAGTCTTGATTAAGTGTGTTTTGTCATGTTCTCCTCATCCTTACAACAGACATTTGCATTCAAGTTCCAGTTTCAGCTCAGCTTTAAAGGCAAAGCATGAGTCCTCTTACAATTTCTTGTGGAGTCTCATTGTCAGGAATATTGTCTGATACTGAGATGAAACATTTACCTGAATTATCTTGTGAACAATTATATCTGTGGAGTTTACCACTTAAAATAAATCTTCCACATTTTTCTTCTACCAACATTCTTCAAATTTTGGCAGAACATCAACACATCTTTTCTCTACAGTTTACTGCTCTGTCTGAGTATGCAAAAGATACTTGGTGAACTTTGTGGTTATGGTACTGCATTCATTTCTACATCCTTCCTGCATAAGTGGCAAAAAGAAATTTCTTTGCTTCAATTTCCATTTAACCTACCTCTTTCAAACCACACCCATACACCAACCTCCAAACCCTGTTAGCTGGGGAGTAAAATGCCACTCCCGTACTTATTTAGTTCTTTATTCACAGATCATCCTATTGACATTGCTAGTATCTTATTACTTATCTCTGAACCGCCAGCAACTTTAAAACATTATTTTTGTAATGCAGTTCTTACAAATAAATATAATATTTCAGGGCTATTGCATCAGCATCCAACTCACAAAGATCACAGTTGCATTTGCCTTTTCACCAGCATGTACTGTAGGCTTGTATCTCCAGGTCAGGTCTGTGCTTGAAAGTTACATCACTACAATTTGGATGATGATCTTGTTATTTAAAAATAGCGTGTGCCTTAATGTGAAGATACGAGTATAGAGGTACTTTAGATAGAGATTGCTTAACTCCATTATTGTGTGGAATATCTATACCATTATATAGCACCTTTATATCTGTATGATCATGAGTGCTCAAAGAAGATTGTACAACTTTAAATATATATACTATAGTTAAGTGAGAGAACTTGCTGTTTAAGATGAGACTTTTTCAACCCTAAAAACTTCCAGGTTTGCCCTTCTAGTTAAATATCTGAGCTGCGGATTTTTCCTGAGGTATGTTAGTGTTCATTTTTCCCAAGCTAAATCTCATGAGCAGTTAGCCATCCTCTTTATTACTTCTGCAATCTCTTAACCCTCCCTTCATTTTCTGCTTTCTGAATCCTTTGCACTAGAACCAAAGTGATATCTGGAACATATATATACACAGATACATATATTTTAAATCTGGAAACAAACCTCTTTTCCTGAAGACTGGGAAGAGATTTGCTTTCTGCACAGCTTTACACTGATGTAATGTCACCGTGTTTTATAACATTGCTTGATGTGAGAGAACAGCCAGGCAGCAAGGCCCTGATTTGAAGTCTACCCTTGAAAATACTCTTATTGACTTCACTAGGCTTGGGATTCAGCCATAAATCTGCAAAACCAAATGATAGGGTCAATGGTTTAGTACTCTATAATTTTTTAAATAAATGAATGCAAAATTTGATCCAAAATGTACCTCTCTTTTCTCATTCTTGAAATCAATATAGATGCAACACAAGGAATGTATCAGCGTCAAGATATCAATAGTTTTCCCTCTGTTTTCCTTATTTTTAATGCTTTTCCCTTCAAAGCCGGCAATACAAATATCTCTACATTGCTCATTTTTTTATAACTATATAAATTCAAATTCAGAATGACGTTTCTGGTTTTATTTCAATTATAGCTTAAAAAAAATCAAAATCACTCACTGAGAGAAAAACAATCTGTCTGCAAAATTTTAACCCCATGTGATGTGTTTTAATTGAACAACTCTTAGAAACCCAGGGAAAGAAAGCTCTGTAACACCAGTGAAGACAGTGTTAATGGTGCTACTGCATCAGCAGAGCCTGCAGAGGGCATGTGGGCCTTCTTCAGAAAGGTATAGAAGGACGTTGATGTATCTCATAAAGCTGAGGAGTTGTTCCTATCCATTGTTTTGCAGAACAGATTAATAGATTCATTGGCTCTTACTAGACAAAACTGTTCACAGCAGATAGAATTTATCCTGAAAAGTTGCTGCATTCTGCTTGCTGGTACAAAATGCTCTTCAGCTTTCCATCTTTCAGTTGTTGACAGGTACTTAAATAAGAAACACAGAGAACCCGTTTACAGTTATGAGTCTCTGTCCTCACTCATAATTATAGTTCTTAGATATATTTAAAAAGCTCTTTTTGTCTAGAATGGAACATTGCATAGACCACAGAGGCACAATTAATCACCTTGCAGATATGTCAGCAGCATGATGCGAGAGTTGGTAAATTTAATACTATTTTTTTGTGTTGGATGGAAATAAAAAAGGAACTACTTGGCAATACACCTCATATCATTACAAAGTTGTCTACTGTGGCACTCCAACCTTGACAGGCACAGATCAGCTCTGGAGGAAATGTGAAGAGCCAAAGGGGACCTGTAAACCCAACTGATCTGCATTCTGTTATCCAAAATATTTTCACCTGAGGCACTCTGATGTATTTGTTGTAATAAAGAGGGGGAAAAAGAAGGCAAAAATCCAATGCTTTTTACATCAGTGAACCAAACAGAGCAGTAGTTAGATGCTTACCAGTATTGGTGAAGAGTGACTATTCCCTTTGATGGGATTGAGCGATGGCTCATCAAGGATGTCTGTTAAGGTTCATAACCTGTCTCTGTATCATTTTGGAACAGATCTAACAACAGTCACATCACACTGTCTGTGTCCACTACCTTTCAAACCACATGCAAAAAAACTACAAAATCTGAAAAGATGATAGAAAGCATTCCTAGTTTATACCCTGCTGTTATAAAACTAGTATCAGGAGAATGTGTGTGGGCTCACAAGTTAATGCTTTTCACAATTGTCATTTTTGTATTATATCACTTATTCAAGAATACTGGGCAATGTTTTGCAATAACTTTCATACAGTATTACCAGTCTCACAGAGATATTTGAGAAGATGTCTCAAGTAGGCTTGATTATTGTGATTGCTTCTTGTTCTTCTCTTTGTACTGTATCTCCATCTTCTTTCATTTAACTGAAGTTGTTTGCAAGTTAAAGTCTGAAACTGTTTCACCTTATAGGTTTTTTCACCCTTGACTAGCAGGGGCACTAGTGTTGGCTTAAATCTCTTCAAGTTCATAGGTAAATCCTGCTGAGTCATGAAAACAGAGCTTCCTTGGTTGAAGAAAAAACAAAACAGTGCCAGACATATTTCATTGTCTTCCCCAAGCTGAAGGAGAAATAAGCACATATTTGCAAAAGTGAGATAGTAATCTCATTGTTGGACTTTATTGCCTACATAAATGGCATCCATGAACATAATACGGGAAAGCCAGGTCTTGTATAGATTGCAGTAAACAGAAAGGCTTTGTGACTAAAGTATTGCTTCAAAAACTGGTGAGTCTATGGATTTCTTAAAAAAAAGAGCATTCATCTTAAATTCTTCTAAAGATATTGGCAGGTGACTAGCTAAGTGGTTATAAACCAGGGTGAAAAATGGCTTCCGTGAAGGCAGTAGGTACTTTTGATGTACTTTGTCTCTCTTGAACAGTTCCGTTATGATGCTTGAGAGTGACACAGCAATTTTTAAACACTGTTTCTGTTTTGGTGAGAGATCATGGTCAAACTAAGCCCGTGCATCACTGAATTAGAATATAGTCTACCAAATTTATGAAGACAGAAAAATTTCAGATTGCCTTTTCCTATTATTCTCCTGGGTGGTTCGTGTGAAGAAATAAGATGTCCTCAGTGGTAAATGGTCGGCCTAGGGTTTGGAGTATCATAATTGTGTGCCTGCCTGTCTTCTATATTGTGTTATATAGGTCTACATATCTGATACAAAAATTAGGATGACAGTATCCTTCTGATGCATATCTGTATTTCAAGACTGAATTATGAAACTGTAATGCACTGAAATGCTTAGATAGGGGTCAAATTAATGGTAATAAGGTGCGTGGGTGAGATGGAATTTCTAACTGGGGGATTTTGATGCTAATTTACATTTTAGGTCAGGCAGGCTCCAGTAAATACATACTCTCCAATCTGCCAATTCCGACCAGTGTGCACTCTCCCCACCAAAATATACAGCTCCACGGCTAGTCAGAGCTTCTGGGGCTTACCTTAGGCTCTGGTGTTATTTTTTATTTTCAGTGCTGCATCTTGCTCTCTGCCTTTAGGAAAAGTGAATACATGATAATCAATTTTCTGTTTCAGAATTACAGGAAAAAAGGGGAGGGATGGCTATACCATAGGGCATCTTTACTTCCTTCTCCTACCCAGAAACACTCTGATCTTTTAAACAAATACCAAAATCTGAGTTTGTAATCATTGGGAGCAGCTGCTCTCAAAAGGTCTTTTACTGTCCAAAAATAATTTTTAGGCCAAATGCCTACATTTTAAAAAGAAATATAAAATCTCCTTCTTCCTGCACTCTAGCCTTCAAATTACTGCACAATAGCTCTATTGCACATAAGTGTTCCAGGTGGTTTATAGGAGTCTAAGTGCTCTTTGGAGTAGCCTGTCCATCAGCAGGACTAAATACCTCAACCTCAGTAAATCCAGCTTCAGGGAATGCAGAATAGTTCAGTTCTTCAGATCTGACCAGGCTTCTGGCTTGTCAGTCTGCACCTGATGATATCTCTCAAAGGTGTAGGCAGAGGTATATTCTGTAAAATATCTGCTAGGGGAAGGCTTCTAGTGATCCCAGCTTGTCCATCATAACTCTTCCTCCAGCAAATATTCCCCTTGGATCCACTGCTTATGGTGTTCTCCCTAGCCCATTGCAGTTATAGCAGGCCAGATAAGCAAGCCTGCAGTGCGAGCCAACCTGGCTCATCTTCACAGAAACATGTTAGGCAATGATTTTATGAGAGACGAAGTCAGAAGACATGAGACTGAGTTGGGGGGAGGGAGGAGGAGTGAGCAGCTGTGGACACACTGGAGAAGAGAATTGGTTGCACTGGCACAGCTGGAGCTGGATGGCAGCAGCCACGTGGTCCTCAGAGGCCACTGTGCTGGGGGACGGGGCTAAAGATGTAGAATAGGTACCAGGGGGTACCAAAACAATTTACAACATCTCTCATTTTGTTGCCAGGTAATCTAGGAAAGGTCCTGTAGCATGCTTCAACAGGGCTGGTAAGAACATGCTGGGAGAGTGGCTGGCACCCTCTGTGGAACAAGACAAGGCAGTTTTAGCTGCTCTCTTCTCTGGCCTCTTTCCTCAGCTGCCCACTCTTGATGCTCTGGCAGAAAGTCCACTACACTCACAATACACTGGAGAGAAGGGGGTTTATTCGTATTACTGATGCACTCTCCTAAAGGGGGACATTTAAACCAAATAAGTTGACTTTGCACTTAAGCGCATAAGAAACGCTTGTGAAGCCATGTTTTCTGTCTCTGTTACGGGGATTGTATTCTCCTGTAGATATGTAATAACAGGAGGTGACATTTTAAATGCCCTGGCTGTTATTTTTCAGTGAGCAGCTGACTGAAGCCTGACCCATTTATTTCTAAACTGCTTCCCTGACACTGATGCAGTTACAGAGAGATCAGCTCTTTGGTGCAGACAAAGCCTGCACTGATCTTGAGGGCTTTAACTGCTGTACTTCAAAGTAGACTCTTTCTAGAAAGAACTGGAAAGCAACAGGGATGTTTGCAGAGTTGTCAATGTCATGCAAAATACGCTTTTGCAGAGGGTGATGTGAAATGAAAACATTTACTTAGAGAAGTTATATTTCAATTTTCTGTGTTTGCTAGTGCCAAAAGGTGAGCAAACATATTGCAGGCCTTTGCCTGGGTCTAATCCCAGGCAGGTGGAGGCTGTGGGATGATTTTCTGGTTGAGTCATAACATTCTTGTATCATGAACAAGGTATTGCAATTACAGGATGCTGGCTACAGTGGACAAATGTTTGAGATTTCTTTTTCACTAAAGACTAAATTTAAAAAAATATAAGCTCTTTCATTCTTTCTGTGTCTCACCTTTTTTTTTTTTTTAAGAATAGAAAAAATAGAAGGATCACAATGTCACAGTATTAAAATATATGCACCTTTTATCTTATTTTCTTCAAACATTGCCTTTGCCATGTCTGTACCCTCTTATTAGTGTCCCCTTTGCTTCCTAATTTCATTTCATAAACCCTTCTTCCCATTTTCTTCCTCCCTCCTTTGCTTTTCTCTGACACATAAACTTTCTATCTTACTTTTCCTTGCAATTTATGAAATTCTAGTTTTCCATAAGGTTCCTCATATTACAGGAGTACTATCTAAATGCAAATATTTGAGGAAAACCACAAGAAGATAAAGTGAAGTGCTTCATCACTGAAGTGTGTGTTCAGCTGGCTTCAACATTAAGACAGCAGAAGCTAACAAAACACCTAATAGTAATCCTTAGAAAAAAAAAAAAAGAGACTGAATTTTGATCAAAAAGAAAGATTTCCTTTGTATATCCCTTATGAATTGTCTTTTTCTTATTGCTATGGGAATATCCTTGAAAATAATATTATATGTATTCAAAAAGTGTCCAACGAAACAACAGCAAAATACAAATCATGCATCTGTGAAGCCTCACTCGATCAGTACATTTAGACTGCCAAAACTACCCTCTGATCAGGAATTTATTCATATCACCTGTTTATGAAATGCATTCAAAACAAAAACATCATAATTAGGCCTTTATGCCAGAACTTCAAGAGAATTAAAATTCAACTCTTCCCTGTAATTTTAATCTGGCCAAAATCAGAGGTAATTGCAGAGCTGATGGGACTTTTTTTTTGCTCCTAGGATCTGGTTTAGATGAACCCTTAGATAATATCATGTGAGACGAGTTGATATAAAGAGATTTCCAATACAGGACTGGTAGTGACAGTGATAGGCACCTGGAATTATCTGTGATAGATGGGCAGATAGGTAGGATAAGCACTTTTAAATCAGTTTTTCTAGGAAATGAAATCTTTTGCTCCTAAGATCTCCAGAGGAATTTAATTTAGTTTCCACAGGGCAACTCATCCATACCAGCACCCTTTACTCCATGAGCTGTGATTTAGGCAGCCATCATTTTCATAGGAAGGAGTTACCATTTTCCCTGGCCACTCAGGTTTGCAGAAGCCGTCTGACACCTCAACTTGGCTCCCTTTGGCTTTCGCTCCATGCCCACCCTCGCAGTCACGACCCCTGAGGCTCAGAAGAGCATTGCTCCTGCCGCCCTGTGCCAGCCTCCCACCCTGCTGCCACCTCTGGTCTCTAACGGGGCGCAGGTCCCCTCCAGGCATAGCCATCCTTTTTGGATATCGGCAGCTGCTGCTGAGCGGTTCCCCAGGCTGTGGCAAGGCTCCAGGAGCATCTGTGCCTGTGCAAGTGCCACACTGTGCTAGGGAAGGCACAACCTGACCCAAGGGCTTTCTGCACTATAACAATATAACTGGGCTCCAAAGGTTGAGTGGGTAAAGTGGAGATGGCTGGCCCTAATGGGACAAATCTCTCATTTTTCACTCTATCTTTTTCTGACGGACTTTCTTTCTTTCACATGAGTACTTCACAGTGTTTCCATTCCGACATTCCTGTGAATTTGGAAAGTCTGATGATCCCATTTCAAAGATAATGATCCAAAGCAAAGGGGCACCTTCTCAAAGACTGCACCTACCCTGCTGTAGTCATTTGTCTTGGCCAGTGGTCTCTTGGCCACAGGTGAAGTGATGGTACATTTCGCATTTTTCAGGTTTAGCTGCCTCTAGAACAGACAGGATGCATCTACACTGACTAACCAATGACCTTCTTTATCCTTTTGGTTTCAAGTCATGGATACATCTTTTGTGTGTGTGTTTTATACTCAAAAGTACCTAAACCTGAGAACAGTCACAGCTCACCAGAGTGATGTTTCTGGCATACCCCCAAGGGTTCTGTTCTCAGAAATAAAAGCTTAATATGGCCTTAGATTTACTGCCTTTGATATTTTACACAGATTAATTTGAAGGATTTTATAATAAAGGGTGAGCCAAACCTGGTAATGTTGTCTACACTGCCTGCAGTGAACTGCCACTTGAGGGAAGCTCCCCCACATTTCACCCAAATTAGATCTGGGAGAGAACAAATTGAATTAGTCCCAAGGAGCAATCCAAGGGCAAAATAACACACACATGCAGTGTTGATGACCAGTGGACCAGAACCTGCGAGTAAACTGGAAAGCCAAGTTATTTGAGAGTGTAGCTGCACTGCAGGTATTAAGGCACTTTATTTCTATCATTCTCAGTGGAGACCTAAATCCACATAAGGATATTGGTCTAACTTGTCTGAAGAACTGGACAAGTTAACCTACTCTCAGTGTGCAAAATATGACTTAAAGTCACTAGCTAGCTGAAAAGCAGTTTTATGTTTGTATTCTATTTCTTTGGAAATACTGGGTCAAAGCCGAAGATCAGAATCCTGGTGTTTCGCATGATGTGTTGCAATCCTAAAGCTAGCTAGAACTTGAGGCCTGAGCCAACGCATCATCTGAACACACTGTACTCACACGAAAGACTGAAAATAACAGTATCGCTTCCACTTCTCACGGACAACAGGTACTTGCAAGGAGCTTACTCTTTGCTTTTCCTCTGTTTCCCTTCTTTTTCTGTCTATCTGAACTGGAGACAGACCAGGACAAAGAAAGAAGGTTAATACTGGAGTACTGCCTGACATCTCCCCAGACTGACATATTATGATGAAGATCATCTTGGATCTTCTGCTTGTGATGCTTAGTCCCACAACAAGACAGGCTTTAAGTTTGTTTTCTGAAAAAAAAATTCTCAAAAACCAATTGTTCTTCAGTTAAATCAGGGAGCCTGTGATGGAACTAAGCATTCGTCCTGTGTGCCGCAAGCTCCAGACTTTAAAGGGCAGTGGAGGGGAAAGCAAACTTCCAGTCTAATCTTACTTTGCCACTAAGTTACTCTAAGAATAAATCATCAACACGTGTCCTTGAATTATGGTCACAATGTGTTGGAGCGTTTTAACCAGCAACAGGTAAGGTGGAAGCTAACAAATTGGTATTTTAGGCATATCCTAAATCGATAGAAAGTGCCAGAAAAAGTACATGCGTAAGTGAAAAACCAAACATAAGTGGGCTGGCCTCAGGATATCATTATTTATTGAAACAGATTTTTCTTTTCCTTATGGTTTTATAAACAAATGGCAGGTGCAAACAAAGAATAAAATTAGTCATAATTAGTTCTGCAGACTATTTTCAATCACACAGCTGAGATCTGGATAAATAATTCAGATTTTACTCAGTAAATCTAAAACCAAAGTCCATTTATAAACTGAGAATGCTTATTAATCTGTAGCTCTCAGGTTAACAGTTTGTGTCAATTACCCAGGTAGTCTTGCATCACTGATAACCTTAATCATATGCCGTGTTTCTGTTCTTCAGTACAACAGTGTTGGTAAGAATTCACAATTTCTCTGCTTTATGCCAGTCAATTTCTTTATTAGAATATTTGTGAAAATGAGAAGCTAGGGGCTGAGTTGAGCCATGCTTCTTTTTAAGGTCAGTAAATGTTCAGAATTTGCCACCTTGTCTTTCCTGATACCTGTGCTGCTCTCACGGCTGACCAACACCTTCCCAAATGCTGCCTCAGAAATCAGGAAGCAGCTTTCAACATTTTGACAGCCTTTTATTGCAATTTTTGGCAAGTTCTCAAGGTTTAGATCCCCAAAACATTCAGAGGTGTGGCGAGTTAAGTGCACTGTGAATTCTCTACTCAGTCAACCTGAAGGTCTTTGGAAACCATTGTGAGTATCTAATACAGGTATTCATGACTGGGGAGACATAGTGAAATGATAGAATATATTAGGAGTGGGACATCCAGTGCTGAGCTCAGTAGCTCTTTCCTCCTCACTGTAATATATTGCTTTTTCATAGGTGATGAGGGTATGAAATGGGGATATTTACAGGTCAAATAGAATAAACAATGGCAGCAGATACAGAACCACATTCAATGTGTTCTCTCCACCCAGCTTTGGTGAGAGCCATACCTCCAGAACAGGATGCTTGGTCCCACTATCACCTCTCAGCACTCAAGTCTTTCTTCTTCCCAGCTGCATATCCAAGGACTTTCTCCAACTCCTGATGAATTGACATAGGTCAAGTTAAGCCTCGAGCCAAGTTCCACTTTCCCAGCATAACTCATTTCTTCAGTTAGCTGGCAAACCGAGTGAGTATACATGCTACAGGAGCCTTAACAAAGCAGATCTCGATTCTTTCATTGCCTTTCAGTCTATAGCCAGAAGTTTCCAATTGACTCAACCACATTTTCTTACCATGCTAGGAAGGTGATGGGAACTATCCCATTAAGCCGTGCCTCATGAAGAAATATGAAATGGGCATTGCTTAAGGTTGCTCAGAATATTATAATTCCATCTAAAATCCAGGTTAGTCATGCTGGTTTACCTGAGTGCAATTAGGTGATTTGCTATTTAAAGGAACCAAAATGAGTTGCTGATCTCTCTGGAAAAAGCAAGCCAGTGAAAGCTACAGGCAGGACCAATCAGCTGTATGCTGGATACAATAAGTAGTAACTAATAATCATTTGTGACAAAAAATAGATTTATATGCAACCAATTTTGCTTGGTAACTTTTGTGAGGAACCTGTAACTTCATTTTCAATGTAACCTTTACTAGGAAATTTAGTCTTGGCTTTAAAACTTCAAGTGAGTGAAATTCCACCAATTGGCAAATTATTCCAGAGCCCGCTAAGCCTTGTGGTTAAACAGCATGCAATAGCTCTACTTTTAATCCCTTTTGCTGCCAGTCATCAGTGCCTCTTTGTGTGACATTTTCTGCTCCATTTCCAAAGATCTAAAAAACCCTCCTCCTTTTATATATTCTTGGAACACAATTAAGTCACCTGTTCATCTGAATGCAGAAAATGGATCAAGCTTCCTTAATGCCCTGCTAAATATTTTGTATTTCAGATCTTGCAGTCCTTTTTTTCAAACCTTATCTAATGTATCAGTCTCTGCTACAATCTTTTTGTTCTCTCTGAAGTTTAGGACCAGGTACCAAAGTATTCACTGTAACGGGATGAGTAAGAAATTACACATTCAGTAGCAGTAGCACTTAGTATTGCAAGCTACTTTTACCCTGCTCATCTACCCCAAAACCACATTCTTAAGCACTTGTATTTCACCTCATCAGTTTTACTGCCACCACCAAAGCATCACCTGGAAATTTCACCATTAAAGATATAGTACTAGCTGCAGGTAATTGATAAATATACAGAAGAGTACTAGAACAAATATGGGAATGGTCTTTAAATATGTGTGGTTTTAAATACCTATATTTGAAGAGGTTCTGGGTGTTTGGGGGAATAATAGACCAAGAAGCCTTATGGGTGAACGTAATGAATTAGTTGAAATAATTTAAAACAAAGTAGCAAAACACTTGGGAGACCATGGCCAAATAGGGGGTAATCAGCACAGTTCCTGCAGAGGGAAATATTGTTGTTTTAATCTCCTAGAATTTCTTGAATATATTAATAAAAAAGAGCAGCTGGTGTAATTTATTCTAACCTCCCTGGGCCACTGACAAAATTCTTTGCGAGACGCTATGAAAGAAGCTAAGTAGTGATGGATCAAGAAGTGGTGGAAGCAAAGGAGGTGAAGGGCAGGATTAAATGGTCAATTTCATCATGTCAAAGGAGAACAGCGGTGGGCCCCAAGGTTCCTGCTCCTCTACTTATTTATTAATCATCTAGGAACTGGGAATTGCTGTGAGGCAGCAAAATTTGCAAGGGATAAAAAATAGTTCAGCCTAAGTTCAGAGATGATTGTGTGCAACTTCTGAAACAAACAAAACTGTGTGACCTACTCACTCTGACAAATGAATTATCAATAAAAGCAAAGTAAGGTACACCAGGTGGAAAAAATATGAATTACTCAACACCTCACAGAGCTCTAAATTAGCGTACCAACTTCAGAAAGGGACCTACTTATCCTTGTAAATTACTTCAGTAAAGACGTCTGCTTAATGTGCAGCTGTACTAGATAAGCAAACATATTAAGATGCATAAAGAATTGGAACTAACAGAGAAAGGATTAAACTGCCAATGCTATAGCCTGATCTGAAATACTGTGTGCAGTACCAGTGACTCCATCTTATAAACAATAATGCTGATTTAGAGAGGGTTCAGTGAAGGACAATGGGAATGATCAAGAGCATTAAAAACTTCTCTCATGAAAAAAAAATTGAAGACACTGGGGCTGTTGACCCTGAAAAAAGGGATGTCAAATTTGCAAACTGTAATGAAGTCTAAAGTGAAGTTATGTCTTCTAACACACACACAAACAAAGGGGGACGCAAAACAATATGAAAGAGTAAAATGGAAAAATAAAGACTTTTTCATATAATTTTCAGTTAGATTCTGAAACTGAGGAAATCACTGAGGCCAATAACTGTAGAGGATTCATCAAAGGACTGCAAGAGAGGCATAAGGATATCCAGAATTTCTGGGAGTAATGACAGATAGGAACTCTTATTTGAGACAAAATGAGTTAGGGAAAGCTACTGTGTCACAAATGATCCCATTCCACCCTTATATTTTGCTGAGCACCTCCATCCGAATCATCCTAAGTGCTGTAGAAGTCAAAGTGTTAAATCAAACTGATTTCAGACAGTTCCTATGACCCAGTTATAAACGTCTTCATTTGATATTAGACCCAACTTGCAATTCCTAATTGTGCTTTACTCATGAGCAGATTTTTAACCTATTTCATTATTTTTTTACTCTGGCCTGCAGAGTCTGTACAGTGCTATTCTTTAAAATTGTAATGTAATGTATAAGTGGTAAAATTTATCACAGAAACTAAGTGTATTATGTCAACACTTTATCACCCAGACTTAGATCATCTTACAAAAAAATGATAACAAATTTTCCTGATAAGACCCATTTTCCATAAAATCATATTAAATGCCATTATTTATGCTAAAATCTTAGAATTTTTACTGATTGTGTCCTGTACAAGCCTTTCCATGGTTTTAAGAGAAGCTGATATAAGACTATGTAGCCTGTAGCTCTTCATTTCATTTCACTCCATCATCTCATTTCACTCTTCTTAAAATAGTAATACTCTTTACTAGTCCTCTGGAACTTTTTTCCCACAAATCAAGATGTTTTTCAAAATCAACATTAATATTCAGAGAGCTCCTAAGCCAATTCTTTAATACTACTGGGTGCAAGTTATCAGGCACAGTAGATTCTAAAATGCTTAATGTTTTTTGTTTCACATCCTCCCCAGTAACTAATGGAATAAAAAGTATTTAATTAATCACTGTAAGAGATGAATACATCATGCTAATGATGAATACTTCTGTTTTTCCTGCATAGTGACTGACAATTTTGCAATGCTGGTCAAGTTCTGAATCCATGCCATTTGCAGGATTTCATTTATTTCTGATTTAGTTAATACATGCCTTCTCAACCCCATCAGTAAGAAATTCCTCTTACATGCCTTTTAGCTTTTCTTATTGATTCCCTGCTTTTTTGGACTGCTGTCTTGGGCTCAGTGTGAGGAGCTTCCTTGTGTTCCCCATCTTCTGCACGTGTTACTGTTCTTGTGGTAGTTGCTTTCACCTTTCCTGTAATGAAATACTTTCCTTCATTATATTCACAAAGAGTTCTGTAGGCTTCTGGCTACATCATGGGGAACAAGTAGAATGATGCAACTATAGCAGACCTATGAAGAGAAGCGGTGGGCACTGAGCATCTGCTGTTCATAGCATGTTTCTTGAGTCTCTTTCCTTAGGAGTATCTCCAGACAGGGCTCCTGGACTGAATGAGACACAGCTAGGTTTAGTGAATGGGAACCATCAAAAGATTCACTCCAAGAGCATATTACTGACCCTAGTTGATATACTAATGTTGATGCATTCTGTAGCAAATAAAATCCAGACTGGATCTGCCTGGCTGTCATTTATCAAATAACCATAACAAAATGTAGACAATTTATCTTTTTATTTTTAATCGCACATGGGATGAAGATATCTTAGTATTTCTTCTCAACAGCCATGTTTATTCTTGCAGAATGAACCTGTAAACCACTGTTTCTACTGAATCCAACAGAAAACAAGGGCATTTGCTGACATAAAGGGACAACAATATGGCCAAAGGCAATCTGCAAGAAAAATCTAATACTCTTTCAAAATTGCAGGTTTGGAATTTTCTCGTTTTTAATTAAGAAGCGTGAGAATTATCAAATGGATCTAAGTACAGGAAAAGTTTGAAGAGGTTACAATAAGCAGCTTTTGAGTTAGAGGTAGCAAAGCATTAAATAAGTATATTTCCAATCGGGGTAATTACTAAATGACCTCTAAATCAAAAATAGTGTGATTATACACTGTTTGAAGAAAATTAATTATCTTTCTTTTCCTTCAAAGTGTGGAAATTTTTAGGCCAAACCAATTTCCAAGGCAAAGTTAAAAAGGGCAAAAATAGGACTTTAAAAGCTGTTGCAAGCTTAACAATAGGGACAATACTGCTTTTCCGTAATAAAGGGAAGGTAGATGTGACAAAACTGCCTGAGATGGCTACAGTTTTGCTAATAAGAGGGAGTGAACCAAATCTTTTAAAAAAATCCAGTACTTACAGAGTTTAGCTGGAACTATTATACCTGTGTGGTATTGAATAGAGTCTGAAATGGGACTAGAACAAGGAGCTGCTCCTGGAATGTGCTTCATCTCCAAAAGGAAACTCTGCGATGTGCAAATGTTAGCTAGGAAAATGGACACCCCAAAACGGGGCAGTGTATTTTGTCCTCTGAGACATTACTCTGTAAGTAGAACAGAAAACCGAATGCTTTCTGTTCTTATAAATTCAGCAATGCAAAGCTTGTTTCACACATAGAACCACTGCTGCTCAGTCCAGCATCTTAACTTCTTCTGTCAGTTGGTGGTGGACCTGTTGGATAAAGATAAGATGATGAAGATTCAGCCGAGGTGAAATAGCATGTTACAGCTTAACTCAGACTTCCCTGATACTATCAGGGCTGAACTTGAATGTTGGTTGCACTTTCTGGATTTAGTGATGAAATACAGTCATTGAATTACCTTGAGTCACCCATTTCCTGGTCAGTTCGGGTTTCTAAAAAACCTGATTATATAGCTGAAATACCAGAGAAAGTCATACATCAGCAACAGAGCTGGATGAATGATAATTCATTTGTGATGAGGGACCTTTTACTTCATTTTCTATTTTTCACTTTCACATGCAATTACTTGAATTTTTTTGTTGAGTAATTTCTATAAATATTTTTCATACATGGGTTATTGGAAGGCGGTTTAATCAAAGTATCTGATATTAGAAATTCAAAAGGGACTCCTTCAACTGGACATATCAGTCACTTTTTTTTTTCTAATTGGTTGAGGATATCTTTCAGAATCTGCCTGCTAGTAAAAATAATAATAATTACAAATACAAAGTCATTGCTGCATTCCTGCCAATAAACTGATATGCTGGAATATTTGTGGAAAGCAATCACAAAAAGGATGTGAATAGTTAATTACAGCTCATTCATTTGACCAACTATTTGCAAAAAATGTTTGGGAATGTTCCACCAAACAGTAGTCACTGTTATCTTCTTCCCTCTCCTGTCTTTGAGCCTCTCTGTGTGTTGAAGGACAGATGCTGGCATTCAGTTGTCTTTTCGGAACTTGTCAAAAAGCCACACTGAATGTGAAACCTCAGGTTATAGTATTTAAATAGACATTTTTAATTTAGGATTGCCTGTCCCCAGTACCATCCAGTGCAGAGCACAGAATAAAGGTTTGTGTTGCCCTGAATATACTATCTGCTTATAAAAAAATATTTTAAAGGAAGGTAAAATATCTCTTAGCTAACTTTCACAAGCAATAGACTTTTAACTCTGGATGGATTTTCCCAAAGTACATCCCTGGTGACTCCTTATATAAATCACAAAAATTGAAGTGTGATTTATAACAACTGTCTCATAGTTTGGAATTCCCAGCAGAAGACATATATCCCTTTTTTTCAGTGCATAGATACATGGCTCCTCTGATCCTCTTTACAGATGGCTTCCAGTTAGCACACGGCCTAATTCAGAGAGTTATTCACTCTGCTTCAGTCTTTAAAGTAGAACTGGAAGAAAAACTACTTGATCTCTATCCATACCCAAACGCTTCTGCTTCGCCAGCAAGAATTCACTGATTCCTTCTGGATAACTCTATTATAGACCTGACTACATTGGGCATCAAAAAAGCTGAAGATACTATCTGCATAAAATTTACATATATTTGCATACACATGCTTGGCCAGAAAATATAGCAATTCACATTTCCACATCATAAGAGGGCTAATGGAAGTATTCTCTGTTCTTTTGGTGTGCCTTTCGCTTTTTGTTGTTGCTGTTGTTGTGGGTTTTTTTCTTTCTTTTTTAGTCATCTGTTTTACTCACAAACTTTCAAAGTTGTCCCTGTGCCCCAGGTTTGCTTTCGCTCAACCAGGTTCAGAGATGACAATTTTAAAATTTTTGCCCTTACTCTAACTCTACCCACTCTACACAACTTTCTTACCCAGCACGTTTTTTTAAAAACGTCTTTCTTCACCATTATTAATCTATTTGAAGTAGCTCCACTGCTAGCTTGTGGTAGAGTCCCCCAGCTTTGTCCTTCACCATCCTAGATCTCCTCTCCAGTTTTTCCTCCACAGCTCCTCACATGTTTTACCACCAGTGTGGAAGGGAAACAGAAGACCAGGATGAGAAGAATGGTTCTGCACTCCCTGGACTCAGGCTGTGCCATTCAGATAATTTCAGCAGATTCTCCTTTTTCGCTTGGGCTAACACAGCTATCACAGATGGTGTTCTCGATGATAGCTGCCATCCCAGGCTTATTGGGCTGAGAGCAAAAGCTGCAGAATTTATCAGAGATGCTAGAGAATATAGACAGAGCTTCCAAGTCTGTCCGTGTAGTCAAATATATTTGGTGCAGTTTTCACCTCTTAAATCTTCTAGTTACAGTCTGGTCAGATGAAGAGATTGCTTCAAAAGAAGCAACCATGAGGACCAGCATATTAAAGGAGAAAAAAATAGGGAAAGGTTCTTTCTTAAAAGTAAACTCAGAAAAAAGTCAGGACTTAGATATCACTGAAGTCTACCTTGTGTATAGTCTATGCTAAAATAAGGGAAAAGTTGTTAATGGGTGACTGTGATAACTATAACTTTCATAGGAACAAAAAGGCAAAAAATAACCTCTGAGCCTTTTCCCTTGAAGTTACACTGCAAAAGATTCACTGATTTCTGGAAGGATGTCCGTACCATAGCTAGAGGTGTGCTCTGAGTTAGGCCAACAGCAGCAATAATCTTTAAGGGAATCTGTTTTCCTATTCAGACTTTCAGTTGAGCCTAACTGCCAAAGCTAATCATGTTGTTTTTCCCCTAGAGCTCTGATTCAGTCAATTCTGGGGCAGAGATTTTGTATAGAATTTCTTCCCCAATTAGAGATTTCCACAGACTGGTTTCAAGTGGCTAATGAGAATGTACAGGGATTATAAACATACTTTCTTCTGGGTATTTTGGGTATGATTAATCCTGTTTCCTGACTTCAGAACACTAATATGTATATAATGAATTCTTTCTACTGTTGTCCTCATTTTCTTTGGACTTCAGGTATGAAAAAAAGGGTAAAAAAGGAAGTTGATTAGAACTGCTTTTGGCATTAAACAATTGGGTTGGAGTTAGGAAAATGCTTTTGAAGATATTTTTCTGCCACTGTTCGCAAGCTACTTGAACTTACAGAATAGCCAATGAATGCTTAAGAACCTCGTAGCAAATTCTCTGCTAAGAGCAGGTTTATATATTCCATTTCTCATACTGTTGCCAATAGCAAATGTATGTATTCTTACATTAAGAGTTTAAAGGTAGATTGAAGCACAGTTGCAGGAGGAGCACTTATCAAAGTTACGGTTAAGTAGTTCATTTCTGCTAACTGTGCAAAAGAGGTTGTAAGTAGTGTTTGGTTGGCTTTTATTTAAGAAGTATTTCTTAATGAAATTAGAATATGGACTCTCCTGGGGAAATCTAACAAAAGAATCCTGCACATGACTGTCCTATAGGCAAGTCAAACCTTGTAAACTTGCTACTATTACTAGAGCAGAACCTCTGAGGGAAAAATTATTGTGAAATAGCTGAACAGTGTATAATGGGTTAATCAAGTCAACAGAAGCATTGCATTAGTGTAATATATTCTGCTACTAGTGGATGTATCACTAAAGCATACACCTGCTTAGGAAAATATTAATATATAGATTTTAAGTGCCTATATATAGCCATTTCCTTCTTCAGGGTAATTGGCTTTTTTAGGGATAGTGTAGGAGAAAGTGTGTAGAATTAAAAAAGACATTTTTCTTTGAGGAAACACATTGAGACCCTTCTTTACATTCTTTTTGCTTTGGAAAAAAAACCACTTTTTTTTTGTTTGTATGGATATGCTGCATATTGAGACAAAATAAGAGAAGGATTTCTGCCATTTATTCTACTTGATTTTTTTTCCACTCAGATATAACATCAGCAAGTATCTTCTCCCAGTCTCTAGTCAGGACCAAGTGAAGGACGAAAACATTGTAAAATGCCTTACTAGCTATAGCTGTTAACTTTTGTTCAAGGCAACTGCTTTAGCAGATAGAAGACTTCAAGAACAACTGTTCTGTTTCTGTGCACATATGCTTTTATTTTTCTCTGTATACTCAATACCACATTTATGATCCTCAATTGCTATCACTTAAAAACATTAAACAGAATCCATGGATGTACTCCAATTTTTCCAAGTCTAAAACTGTCATCCAGTGCCTAAATTGTAAATTCTACCTCAAACACGTGCCCTTTTATGAGTCATATTACGCAGTGGTTCACATCCATCTTTAGAGAAACAGAGTGAGAGAATTTAACTGATTGCAGAGGTTAATTTGCTCCATATACTTTGTCAATAGCAGGTCTAAGGAAAATTAGCACCAATAATTATAATACTGATGTAAGTCATGAATCTTATTAGAGTGATTTTTAGCAATTTAAGGACCGAAGGTTCACAAACGTCAGGAGTTCAGTAATATCCTTGCTTTTTAATAAGTGGCAAACGTTCTTAGTATTTAGGAACCTTTTGCTTGCAAGCTTAATCAGTATCCAAGAACACAGAAGACACAACGATCATTTTTAAACCAGTGTTATAAAATCAAGAGATTCAAGCCAAATCGCACTTCATTTGTTGTAAAGAGCAAACACTTACTAATATCAATCAGAAATAACTTTCCTTTATTTTCCTTTTGAATGACCATATATGCTACCAAGACTTGGGGATTACTCTCTCTCATACAGGCCCATAGACTGAAGAGTTCTGTTTTATTATACCATAACATGCAAACTGTAGGTGATTTAACTACTCAACTATCTGTTGCAAAAGTAGTATGTTAGAACACACACTTTTCAGCAAGGCAGCGAATGAGCTGCTGCAACTATTTTTTATGCAGAAGAATAGGAAAATAATGGGATGGATGAGCTTTCTGAAAATGCCTTTAACCAATATACTTAAGGTTCCAGATAAATTTGAAACTTTGTATGAAACCGAGTTTCATAAAATTGGGGTATTGGAGTTGCCAGCGCTGTAAGTTTTCATGAACAGGTTAGACTAACATCTGCCCAAAACAGCAAATAGGTACCTCTGGTCCTCCCATCTAATGGCAAAATAGGCTCGTGAATCCTTTTTCAGTATGTAATTTATTTTAGTTTCAATCATAGATTTATGAATACATGAACAGAGTAAAAATGCTGAGTTTCTCTTCTTGTGCCAGCAGAATCCTTTCAGGCTTTGTAGAGTTCTGCTAAACATAATAAACAACTTTAACTTTTCCAACATCAGTCCTTCAGGCACAAATGGTTCATTAGTATACTAGCATTTACCTTCATCAGATATCTACGGAGCTTGCCTCAGTCTCACAGCAGGACCCTTGCATTTCTTCTACCCTGCCAGGATTTCAATCTGTTAGAGGCTAACAAAACTGATTTATTTTTATTCTGAGTTTCAGGCTCCTATCGTACTGACTTCTGTAGCTTACTGTTCCAATTTATAGCTGAATTTGCTGCTTCAAAACACACAAGCAACACTACTGTAGACTTATATGCCTAAAATTTACAGCTACATGTGATGTCAAACATTGGCTTTGTTTTTGTCCACAACAGATGGATTTCCTAGCTTCATTTTCCCATACATGATACAGTAGTACCTTGTCCTACCTATAATTTCTGTATTCCTACTATTTTAAGTTTGATTTAGTGTTGTGCTTGAATTTCTTCTAGCTTTTCTTTTTTAAATACATCAACTCTTTAGCTACACACTGATGTCAAATCATTCTGACTAATGTTGTTTCACATGTGGTTATCACACATATAATATTTTTCTGATATGCAGAACCCTAAATGTTGGCTCTTGCCTTTGAATACCTCTTGCATTCTCTTAGTCTTATGGGATTCAGGCTTATCCAATTTCCACCTGCCCTTCAAGGATTTGTATGTCTTTTATTTCCTGATACAGATTTGATGTTTCTCTGATTTGATCTCGGACTGATGTCAGATCTTTTCTCGACAGCTGTAGAATATATAGAGAGTTGTTACAGTTCAGAACTATCTCGTATAGATAAGACATCGAATTCTTTAGCTCTGTGATTTGACTGGACTCAAGATGGTTTCAATAACTACTAACATTAAGCTTCAGTGTGATTTCCTAAACAAAAAGCATTCCTTAGAGATGCAATCCCTTTTATGTGTCTAAAACCAGAAAGCATTGGTGTTCAGATATTTGATGCAGTTGTGGGAATTACGGAAGTAAAAATGGAGACAATGAATCATCTGTTACAACATAACCAGTAGCAGACAAACATATTTTAAACCATTACTTTTTCTATTTCTTTCTATTTTTCTTCCAAATAATATGGCTTGCCTCAGACTTACAGATCTTCATTTAAAGGGTTCCCTATCAGAGACCTGCACCTGTACTGGGAAGTCACCCTGCACTGAAATTTTATTGGAATATTAATGCTCTAGTTTGGCACGTTACTGCAAGAAAAAAGGTTATATGGGAAAAACTGCAGTCCTAAGGTTTATGACTTAATGAAGAACGAAAGAAGAAAAGAGAGAATGGAAGGGAGGGAGGGAGGGAGGGAGAAAGGAAAGAAGGAAGGAAGAAAGGAAAGGAAGGAAGGAAGGAAGGAAGGGAAAGACATCAAGACATGATCATCTGACAGTACAGGATTGCTATTCTGGAGTATCCTGCCAATGACACTACCATTTAGATTTTCCAAAATACTTGTTAACTTCTCATACCATGACATCTTAAAAGGCATCATTACAGTTTATTATGTTGTGATTTGTAGAAAAATAGTATGTGACAGAAATTTCTATGGAGATCATAATGACCTTAGTGTCAATGGGAAAATCACAGACCTTTACTGTATATATTCTCTGGCATAAACAAAAATTATAGACAAAATAAGACTGGGAAATATAAATGGTTAAGTGGACTAAGATACAAACCTGCATTCAGATTTGAATTTTTTTATTATACCCTTCTTATCAAAGGACTCTTTCACAGGTGTGTGGAGGATGGATCACTGAATCACTGAAGTCTGGGTTGAACCAGACCTATTGAATCACTGAACTGGTACTATTTCCCTGTCAAGATTTTTACTCATCCGTTCGTCAAAGCACATCCTTTTCTGCATCCAAGACACTTAGAAATTCTCTTTATTCTTATTTCACATTCATTGTCCTGCAACCCAAAAGTTTTCTAAGGGTAATTTGACAAGTAATTTGCTTTAGTATTCCCTTTTTCCAGCTTTTCCCTCTTGAGAAGACTCCTGTGTATAGAACCAGCTATGATATGTGCTGTTGCTCCTGAAGATGTACTCCAGTAGTATACGTCCTAACAGGATTTTAGGCATTTTGGAGTAAATAATGAATTAATTGATCATTTTATGTTTATAGCCCCTGATGCCTCCAGCTTTACCATGTCCTGCTCTGAGTTCAGTGGAGGGAAACACAAACTTTTGTTCACAATCTGCACGTTACAAGACTGAGACAGACACTTTAATGAGCATTGACTGCCTTCATTTTGTGTTTTCTGGAGCACTAAACTGGCTTTAGTACCAACTCAAGGAACAATTTGTTACACCTAAGCTTTGTCATAAGAGTAGGTAGATTCACTGCCCTTTTTAACAGATCTCATATTCTAAAAAAAAATGTTACAGTCTTAAGGAGCAACCAATAGGACAAAAAAAGCATGAATACCTGATGGAGATATGCTCTTCAGCCAGCCAACAAAATTACCTTGAAAACGCATGGACTTACTAATCAATTAAAACAAGGTTTGACATTTTGGAGAAGGATGTGTGTACTTGTGTTGATGCAAAATTCTCTGGAGTGAATTTTCCTCTTTTTTTACCTTTTACCTTTTTAGCTAGTGCTGTTAGTGTCTCTTTACCAAATGCCAAAGAAGATTTTGCAAGAAGACCGAATGAAAAGCACGAGGCAGCAGTTCAAACATTGAAGGATGTGGGCAAAGCGAGGAGTGACAGATAAACAAAGGAGGAGTTCCAGGAAGGAACTGAATGAAAGAACTTTTTCAAAAATAGGCAAGGGTGTGTCTGCACTCTGTGTGTGATTTGTACTTCCTTACTTCATTCTATTCATTTCTATATTTTCCATTTCTTCTGTGGAAAAGTACTCTGGACCCATTGCCTCAGACTATAACCTTTGTAAAGACTTTCATGCAAAATTATCCTCTGTTATTGTTGAATTCCATTAAATACTTTTTCATTATTTCTCATCCATTAACTGTCTGAATCCAAAAATTCTATGTGGTCAAATGTAAATAACAGTTTTTCAACCCACTGACTGATTCTAAGGGGCTCAGAAAAGCTAACGAAGAAAGGCAGGCTTGTTGCCAAAGGGTTTAAGTTTGTCATACAGCAGCCTGGACTTGCATATTTAGGGATCTGCATGCAGAAAAAAAAAGATGAAAATCACTGATGTAAATGATAGCAGAAGAGCATTACTCTTTTTGAATGGTGTAGGGGCATATCCTTTTCACTTATTATTCCAGGTTCTTTGTGAAGTGCCAATAGCTGTACTTAGCATTGTACAATATTCATACAGCCTCTAGAGAAAAGAACATGCATTGAAAAGGAGGCAGTTGCAAAATAGACACTGTGTCTTGAGAAGCACAAAGGAAGTTATAAGTAGGAGGGTTGACATTTTTTCCCTTCTTTTATCTTTTCTAGATATCATGAAAGAAGGAAGCCTTCATTTTAAAGATTTACAATAGGGTATTTTAGAAAAGACCGTTTCATGTTGTGACACTGTGCAATGGAGTCACCATGTTATGGGTCTTGGCAGAAAACCTGTGGCTCAATTTGCAGTGCTAATTATAAGTAACCACAAACACACCATTGCAGTACAGTGTCGGTTCCACTAGAGGGGCCAATTGTTCCTGCGTGATAAATGCATACCCACACGACTGGGAACTGGATAGCCTCTTAATACTACCTGACAGGTGCCAATTTTTCCCTTTCTCTAACAAACAAACAAAAATTTATTTGCCTTAGTAGCAAATGAATAGGCAGCTACTGGACTCACACACACTGCTTGTTTTACACAGCTCTTTGAAAGGTTCTATGTCTGACAGTTTGTGCTGCCATTTGGAGGTGGCAACCATGGCTTGACTTCAGAATATGCTGTAAGCTTAGAGTCTCTTCCTCCTTTGGAGCTGAATCACTTACTGTTGGGGTAAATTGGACGATCTGCTGAAAGAACTGTGATATAGAAGGCTGGGTTTGAAGGGTTCTACTCTGAAGGGGATTTACCTGCCTCTAGAAGCAGCCCTGCAGAAATCAAGGCGAATGAAGTGAGTGCAGTCTCGCTGAAAATCTGCACATGCAACAGCTACCCAGGATATTACAATCAGAAAACATTTCTGATCATTTTTAACTTGCAGGCTTTTAAGTGGTGTTATTTGCCTCCAGAAAGCTATCAAATAACCCTTAGTTTATAATTATAGCTTTGTTTCGAGAAGCAGTTGCTTATAAAGCAGCCTGCTAGACAGAGAAATGTTAAGACACTCTGTCCTTGTTTTTGAGGAGGAGGTGGGATATGGGCACCGATTTTCTCTGTTCATTCCCTCTGCTTTCCTAATCTGTTCTTAACTGGGCACCTGCTGCAGCAAATGAGAAAGCAGTGGAAGAAAAGGAAATGGAAATGCTGCAGTACAAAGTATGGCTAATAATATTTATTAATGCATGCAGAGAACTATTACATTAAAAAAATTAATGGAGGTCAAAAGCCAGCTTCTAATTCTCTTCAGGCAAAAGAAAGAATTTATTAAAAGGCAGAAAAGGTATCCACAGAGAAACTTTCCCCATTTACTTCATGTGCATGAAATATAGACATCATCTTGACACTGAGTTGATGAAAGAGAAGAAACTAAAATTAACACTCAAGCAGTTAACGTTAGCCACGTCATGGGAAGAGGGACAAAAACTCAGCACACTGTTTGACACAGGCTGTTCTAGAGATCTGCTAAAGTTTGCAGAGAGCCATTTCCTAAGAAATCTTTTTTACAGAACCAGCTTTCATCATACCATATCTTCAGTACAGATAATCTTGGCATGGCATTATTTTACACGCTGCAGCTAGCTGAGAATCTGAAGAAAGGATATCCAGATCTTCTGGCTGTGTGGATCTGACACAAAAAATTGGAGCATAGAGGAAAAGAGTCAGAAGCATGAATCAAACATGCCTTTTGTTACTGGAGGCATTCTTCTCTGCTGACAAAAATATTTGTTTAAATTTTCACATCAAGACAAGATTCAGGTGTAGTTGATCAAATAGCCTAAAGCTGCCTGATAACAAAAATAAATTCCCAGAAATCACCTCAAGTATTTTTTAGTTCTCTGTGTGCTGGAAACATGATTCTCAGTATGGTTCCCTTGCACAATCTGTGTGAGCAGGGAAAAAGGAAGATGATTTAAACAAGTTGCTATATTTCAGAGACAGTTTTGCAGGAAAAAAAAAAAGAAAAGAAAAAAAGAGTTTAAAAATGTCACTGCTGTGCTGCCACTGAAGCCAATTGCAAACCTCTACCATTTTCTCACAGAGATGAAAACTATACATGTTCTTAAGGACAACACAAAAACATAAAGGCTGGGCACTGCTTGGATCTCACGTGAGCTTTTGAAAGAAGGGATTTGCAGAGGTTTTGGGAAGGACCCTCTGCAGAGGTGAATTTCACCCTGGCAACAAATCAGGACCATTGTCTCAAACACAGGATTTTTTTTTTTTCACTTGGTTTTCCTGGATTAAACTGTTTGGGCTTCACCAGTCTTGTTAAAATCTGACACTACTTCGCCTGATATTGACCCCAATTGACCATTTACTCAAGACTGCACAAGGTTCCATGCTGGGAATAGGGTTTTCCCTGTATCCATTTCCTTAAAAACATAATTATCCTTTTGTAGGAGTTTGCTGTGATCAGAAGTATTCCTGGCTTCATGGACACACAGGAAGAAGAAGATCTTACATTCTAATTATAATTACAAACAATTAAATGTGAGACCTGAGACTAGGAGCAGATCCTTAAGAAGCAAGAAGCAACACTGGCAAGAACTACAAGGAACTGCAAGGAGCACTCCAAGTTCAGTCATGTATAAAATTTACAACATGACTGAAGAGCAAGTCTATCATTTTCACTTTCTACTTTGGCTTGTATTATTCAAAAAGTTATGTTTTAAATCCAGAAGGATGAGGTCTGCATTCATTACCTTACAACATCCTTAGCAGGACCTTTTGTCTGAAGCTCAGCACTGTGTTAGCACAGTTATGCAGCTCCTGCCATGGAGCTGGTGTCTGCCCTGGCACTTCGGGGACTAGAAGGAATATTCCACCACACAGGTATCTCCTATAGGTATAGGGATTCCTCCACAGACCTTTTCAGTCTCCACATAGCCTCTCTCAAAAACACTGTACTGGAGGCTAGTATCTAGCTAATCAGCAAACAAAAGTTTTTCCACAAAAATTATCTGAAGAGGTATTCATAACAGGCACCCTGAAAATGTCCTAAACCAATCTGTTGTGTAAATATTACAGCGGGGGCTGAGAGGAAACGTGTGTATTGTACGCAGTGATAAACCTGGAGTGTCAACCTGGATGTGAGCAGCAGTACATGCAATGGAAGCCTTGGACAAGGGCAGTGTGAAACTGCTAATGTCACCAGTGGTGTCATGGGCATTTTAGGGTAGGAGGAAGTGATCTCAGGTCATGCCTGCATCGCAGTCGTTAGAAAATCAGTAATTCCTAGGGCTTTTCTGCTTCTGCAGCAATGTGCATCACAAAGCCTCCAGCTTATACTTATTTTTTTATGAATTGAGTACTGTTTTACAAATGAGACATTTTTGCACTTCCATGTCTTGTCAGTATTTGGAGATGTAACATCAGGAGATTAACCATCCCACTCAAGCTGTCTTTATTTCATGTCTGTTTTCCAACCTCTGCTAGTTGCCAGTGTCACACAATGAGATGAATACAATATAACCAAACAATAAAATTAATTAATATGTTGTGGATATTTTGCTTGGCAATTGTGTAGTCTCAGAAAGCAACATCAAAGTTCTGCAACCTGCTTTCCAGGTAGACCCTCCTTGCAGGTGGCCCTAGGTTGCAGGGAAAAAAGGCCCAGGAACAAGAAGTCGGGCGGCAAAAACACTGTAGCAAAGGAATAGGCTTTGTAAAGGGGCTGCTTTCAGCCTGCACCCCAGTTAAGAGATACTCTTCCTACATGCAGTGCACAGATATCACGCTCCTGCTTCAAGACCCAAAATATTTTCGCATACAGCACTGAGAGCAAGGGGGATGGTGGTTTTGTACTGCCAACGATACAGAGAAAGATACAGAAAAGGAGCGACCGAATGGGTGACCCCAGGACCTGATGGCGCTGTTGGCTTCAGGAGTCCTGGTTATTTCAATAGGCCCCTGTGCACAGAGGTACTGCCAAAAGCAAAAAGAACATTCCAGCTTTGGGACCTGAGAACATGAAACCTGGCCTCCTTTCTGGAGGAGACAAGGATGACCCTGGCTTGGACAATGTGACACTGAAAACACAGAAAAGAGACAGGTGGAGCAAAATATAGTTACAAAATAATTATGGTTGCATGTACATTGATTTTTTACACAGGTGTGAGTGTGTGTTCAAACTTGCGTGTTAAACCGTAGACTATTAAGCCATCCCATTTCATTACATGGGATATTATTTCAAAACATTGTCTTGCTCCAATTTTAAATTGCATAACTCCACCAACCAAATAAAGGTGAGGAAGGCAGTAACTGTAGAAAGCATAAACGTAGGGAGGAAACATATTTAGTCACCTAACCCAAGATCTGCAAACACAGTATTGTTGAGGGCATTGTTTTTGTCACTGATCCTTACCCTCCTGTTTATGTGGGGCTTTTCCATTACTGCACAGAAGACATACGGGACATGTTGTCTGATCTCAGAGCTGCCACCACAGTTCATTGTCTCCTGCTTTAACTCTGCACCTTCTTAGCTGGGGGGTTTGTTTCTTTGAGATCCCCCAATGCAATTAGTATGGGAACAGACCTATAGATCAGTACTACACCTACACACGGATTAATTATTCCACTGCAAAGTAGCTTGTGATAAAACAGAGGACCTTTTGGTGCACAAATGTATTAACTGATTTTTTAAAATAAATAAATAAATAAAAACACCACCACAAAATCACCAAAACTACAGCTTTGGATATTTGCTTTGTATTCAAATTTTACCAAAGATGAAAATACTGTAGCCTAGCTGCAGAGTGGGGTTTTTTTGCTCCTGTTGTGGTTTGGTTTGGTTTTTTATACAAACTGCCTTAGTGGCTTGTCATTTTCCTCCATGCTAAAACTGCATTCGCAGGAAGGTAAAATATAAATCACGTAATTTAAGAAATGTTTTTCGTTGTATTCTTAAGTAAAACACATGGAAACTATTAAGTGTTCCAATGATGCGAAGGATTTTCCTCCGTAAAACTGTGTAAAAAAACATTCCAAACTTAATGTGAGGTGTCCAAATTATATACTATTTCATAAATACCTTCCTTCTGTCTTCACGTTATGTCTGTGACATATTCTGAGTTATTTCTCAGGAAATTCACATTTTTCCTTCCAAGGCCCTCAGACTACAGTTTCATTCTTTCCTCAGCTGAAGCAGCTGCCCACAGCACTGCCTTGGCAGTCCCTTGCACCCCGAAGGGGAGGTTCCTCCTGCGGGCACATCCCAACAGCCCTTGGTCATGGGCAGGTCACACAACAGCCCTCTTCAAGGGGCTGCTCCAGAACACCTGTGCACACCCTGGCCTGTCCCTGTTGACATTTTTTTTTTATTTGTCTAGCTCTGCTCAGACTAGGAAGTGTTTCCCAATCAGCATAAAAACTCCGCATATGTTGTCTTTAAATCTCTGCCTCCCCTGTAGACATTTGTCTCTATAGTTTTGTAATATCATATTCTTAAAAATTATGTTTACCGTCTAATGCTTAAAAGTAATTCCAGCATTTTTAAATTTTTTCCAAGTTAAATATTGTTCCCTAGCTGTCTTTGGGATAGCTATTTATGTGGGGTTCTAAGCTGCACTCATGTTTTAACTATATATTAACTATATGTAACCCACTGCCCGCACACATGCACACAAACACACTCTTACTTTCAATAATTTCTTCATGTCTTGAGTTCCTATATGATTTGTTTTGCTTTGGGGTTTTTTGGGGGGTTGATTTTTGTTTTTGTTTTTCCATCAGCTACTGGTAAATGAATGTTATTAATGTCAGATCAAATACCTTCCTCTCTCTTTCTAAATTGGATTGCCTATGACAATAGGCTCATGGAAATTTCATCTGTTTCATTTCTTTTTCATGGTAGAGTCCTTTATCACATTAGCACTTCTCCATATACAGGGAATGAGTTACAGGTTAATTAGATATTTTTGTTGTGACAGTTTAGTTGTCTGCGTCTGCATTTCGGCATTACCTAATAAGTGGCATGAATTTCCTCCTTTTGTTCTCCAGGAATAGACTTCTACATTTTTCATGTGTCAATTTGAACATGGCAGGTAGGCAGCACCTGAGAAGAGCAAGTGTCCAGAAACGAAGTGGGTTTGTGATATTCTTTACACCCCTTTGCAAAAAGGCTGCATAGAGTTATTTGCCAGCTCTGCACCCTACCACTTACATAAGTGGCCTAATTTTAAAATAGTAATTATTATCATTGAATATCTAACATCTCCCACTAAATGGAAGGAACATAAATTCTCAGATCAAACAGAATTACATAACAACTCCAAGGTAAATGCTAGAATATATAACTGAATCTAAGCAGAAACGTCAGATATACCGATTAATTAATATCACTATATTGAATTCTCTTATTTTTACTCCCTGTAAAATCCTATTTAGTGAATAGATTTAAATACTTACACTTTGAACAGTGGTACATTAACGTAAACTATCAGTAAATAATAGTCACAAAAATAGGTATGTCCGTACAAAGTGAATTATAAGATGATGTAGCTTCAACCTTTGTATCCTTTTGCAATGATTTGTAATCATCCTCAGCACATCAAGATTTATTAAACAAAATTGAAATTATTTCCATTAACAAGAAATAAAAACAGTGTTTCGAATTGCCTTTTTTTTAAATTATTAGGACTGTCTTTAATGGGTAATTTTCAATTATGTTGCCAGCTCTGCTTTAGATTTGAAAAAAATACTCTTAATCAGGAACACAACTTTCCTGATGCACCATAGCAAAAGAGGTAGACACATCAATACAAGTGTTCAAGCGATGGTGAAAAATGAACTATAGGATGTTTTCCTATATACCTGTTTGATGGAATGTTTGTTGAATCATGTTTATTTAGCCTGTTGGATTTGTTTATACATTTTTTTCATATAAAATGACTAAAATTTCAGCAGGAAAAACAAGAACAGAGATTTTAATAAATTGCTTTGTTCAAATGTAATCTTACAGGCAAAGTCCTCTAAGGTATTTAATAAAGTAGGCCAGAGAACTCTCCTTTGTGGATAAAACTCTGTTGCAAGTTCCAAGTTGTTGGTGAGATAGATCTATTACATTATTAGCTCTGGGGTAAGGTTTCCCAGTGCTGCTAAAATATGCTCAATTTAAATTCCATATTATATCACCCTGTCTGAATAATTTTATATCTATATTTTACTTTTAAATGCTTAGCTGACTCATGTATTTTAAAGAATTATGAACATCTCTTTTAAAAAAAAAGAATATACATCTTTATGTTACCTTTCTTTTTATTACATTTGACTACAATAAGAGGAGGATCAAGGCCAAGGTTAAAACCGGAGGTTGCACTATATTTACATTTTGTTCAATACCAGCACTTAAGAACAGAGGCCAAGCATTTAAAAATAGGCTGAAGGGGATGAAGAGATTTAGAGGGGAATGCTTGGCTGTCTCAGAAACCACCAGGTGAGTCATAGCTCTGCCACTGCAGTAAGCTCCGGGCAGGGGAATTGGTACAATTTAGCTCAGGGACCGGAGACAGCAAAACACACAGGCAGAGCAGGGCTGTATTTCGATTGTGTTAAGAAATCCTCCCCACTCTGAGCTGCCTCTACAGAGCCTCCCCAGTCCTCTGCAGATCAATACAGGATGCTGGCACCAGCGTGCAGATGCCTCGGGCAGCACCAGGACCGTTAAGGGTAGAAATGGTCAGTAGCTCAGGACACTGCCTCCAGGTCATCCATCTGCACCTCTTCTGTGTCAGAGGGTAGGGACAAGGCAAACTGTTCTGTATGACCAGTTCCCATGCTCATGCAGACCACTTACTGCTAGTACATACTCTGAGAAACCAGGCAGTAAGCAATTTATGTTACTTGTCCCCAGAAAGGCAACCAGGGAAGGTACACTCAGCTGTTGTGCCAAAGAGCTCTGAATCTAAGGCAATCCCATAAATTCATAGGGTTGGATTTAGGACATTTTTTAAAGTGAAATATTTTTCTTTGTTTTTCAGTAAAGATGGATTTGACATTGATGGAACAGCACTTGTTCTGACAGAGGAAGCTTTCTTCCCTCAATACTTTCAACGTGAAGTATTCCCACAGAGACTATTTTATTCAGGTAAAACTCCAATCTGTGTAGAGTAAACTGAGTAAATCATGGTACTTCTCGTAAGAAAAGGCTATATATAAATTTAGCATCCTGGCCAAATCTGAGCTCAGATAAGAATAACGCTTCCTTACCCACGCTAACTCTCACTCTCAAAGAATACACTTAATCTCCTGTACTAAATTATCCCAAATTAGTGCCCAAAGATGGCTACTCTTTTGCCTAAAACAAACGAACAGAAGGCTAACGGGAAGATACACGTTCAGACTGGGGCAGGTAAAATGTTATCTGAAAAGAAAACAAAACATCAAAGCCAAACCAACCTAAAACCCCCACCCAAATCTCAGCAGCTTGTTCTAAATCTCAGCAGCTTGCTAAACAGCTGCCTACATCCAGGCTCTTGACTCATGATAAATGTGAGTTCTTCCAGAACTGTCACTGACCTTCAAGTCCAAAACGACCCCTGATTTCTAAGTCTGTATCAAATGGAATAAAGGACATCTTATACTTGAGTAAGAATGATACAATTTCTCTCTGTGTCTTATACTTCATATTGTTACCACATAATAATTTTTCACTTCCTGGGGCTGCTAGTGGCTAATTCCAAATATTTTCCATCTCCTTGTCTTTTTTCCCTTTGTTTCAAGGGGCTCGTTCCCCACAGGCAATGCCAGTATTGAGTCAAAGTGTCATTCAAACCCACAAAGTCACACATTCTCAGCTAGGAGGTGGGTCTGACTATCTAATTACCTTTTGACACTTCTATCTCTCCTTTGGCACCTAGACACAATAAGTTGGGCATTTCAATATCTGCTCATCCTCAGTTTAGACCTGTTTTGAAAATACAAAAGAACCTTAAGTGATCTGTCCACAGCATTGAAATACCAACCTTAGTGGATACTTTGAAAACTCAAAGGCTTTACAAGATGAATAGCAAACTGTGGATGACAGCTCCTGTGGAGCCATTATTGAATTGCAGCAGTGATGACTGCATTGCTTTGGATTTAGATAAAAGACTCCATACAAGACAAATGGTAGGAGGACATCAAACAAGACGGTGTCCATGCAGTGACAGAAGCAATCCGATTGAAGAAGCTGTTGATTTCCCCAAGGTAACTTACTATTTCTTCTTGAGTAATTTACATTAAGGAAGTAAAGATTGTATATTCATCTTCTATTTACACTTTTCTCTAAAAATACTGCTTCTACTTGTCAAATGTAAGACTTGCATAAGCTATTTGCTGGAAAGGAAATACCAGTATCAGAACTTGTTAATTATTTTGCAGCTGTGTTTTATTTAGCCACAATATCACTATGTCTAAAGGTTATAGACTGAGAGTTACAATCAATACTGATCAGATAAAAAGATTAGTCAGCAAATCGATAACATACATACCAACAGGAAGCACTGTGCACTCAAGACAACAATGAATACAAAGGGTAGAGATAAACATCATCACCTTTATTTAGATGAAAGCTGATTCTAGAGCACTTCCATGGTCTCATTAATAATGCACGAACCTTTTGGAGTCTTAGTTTGTTATACAAGCATAATGTAGATCTTGAATAAGTTTTGAGATGTGACTTGCTTGTACATAAAATAGCTTTGTACAAAACCATCAGATTTGGGGTTTACTGACAGCTATACAGGCTGCAACATGGAAAGGATAAAGAATGTTTGTTTAACTTCTCACAGAAAGTCTTCATTAGCATTTGAGTCTTCCCGTTATTCCCACTCACTGTGCCTTACTGGCTTACAACATGGAACAGTTCTGAATCACACAACCAGATTGTTTCATAACAAGCTAAAGAGAGAGAAACACCCTGTAAGCAACACATGCTCCAACTGGGAACGGGCATTCAGCAGAACTGCCTGAAATGCATAAAATGCTGTCAATGGGTCTTTAATGCACACTGGTTCCCTCTACAGATCCTCTTTTATTTGCCCATCATAATTGCTAATAGAGACAAAACCACCTTCTCTTAGAGTACAAGTACAGGTAAGCATTAGCGTTTAGTTTACTGTAGTTTCTTAAAGGTGTTTATTTGCATTTTGGGGATAAATATTTGCATTTTATACATGTGAAGAGATCAAACATACACATACACATAGATGTGCATAGAAGCACAGAATATTTCTGGTAATTCAATTTTTTTCTATCATCTGCCCTTCTTGTATCCCATTTTATATCACTTCACACCTTGCTATGCTTGCTTTCTCGTTTGGATCAGGTGTAGTTGCCATCCTCATATTTTCTGCTCTTCCCAGCACATTTTTCTCTCTGCCTCTCTTCATCTTCTCTTCTTCTAACATTTTTTTTCCCCAAAATGTTTCTTATTAAACTGAGAGGAGGTTAAATTAAGATTTTTTAAAAGTAACTTTCAAAGAATACGTCCCTCTTTTTCTGACCCTTCCACACCTCCCTCCCATACAAACCATCTGACAGACAGACCATGGTCAGCTGCCATGAAAAATTTTACCTGAGATCCAAAATCCCTCCTTACCCTGATACAGCATTTGTCGTTCTTGATGAAACTTTAATCTAAATGCCCAGGGATATACCCAGTTTGAAATGACGTTCGAGCAGAAGGAGCCTTTATCCTGTCATTCCCTCACAATGAGAAAAGGACTACCAAATCCAAAGAGTTTTGGGAAAAAACCCTGAGCAACAAACTTTTTGCATAATCAAGAAACAGATCCTCTCCACCTCACCTTCAAATGTTTGACTAATTTAATGTGTACATGCGAGTCTCTGAACTCCTTGCAATGATCTTGGTCCCAGGAGGAAGTACGTTCAACTGCTCCTTTCCTTTCAGGATACTATGAGCAATATACTGTGGAATCTAAAAGCTAAGTTTCTTCTGAGCAACTTCATTGAAATGAACAGGTTTCAATGAGCTAAACTTAAAAATAGCTTCAATAGTGTCTAATCTGTGATTCCTGCTTGGCACTGATAATTAGGAGTAAAAAAAAAAAAAAAAAGACAGAAAATGACATGATTGATCTCAGTGAAAACAGTTTTGTTTTGTTCTCTTTAAGCCAACCTCAAATTCTACTTTGCATGATTACTTGCAGCATTTTTCCATCTTCATATTTGCTTTTCAGAATTGGCGAGTTTGTCCAAGACCCAAATAACTAGCAAGTGCAACTGCCAGCCTAGGGATAAGATCTAAATGAAATTATTTTCCCCTTCTCTTTTTCACCCAGGTCCTAAAGGGAGCAAGGCTACCTTTCTCATTAGAGAGATTTTTTACTTTTAACTAGCTCCTTCCTCTCACTGACACGGGCTGTACTTTGTCCCTCCTTACTAGGGTGGAGCACTCGGCCCCTTCCTGGTTCCTCCTTTGGTGAGGCAGTTGGAGAATGAAGAACTGAACCACTTCCCTCTCTGAAAACGTAGCATCGGTACGCATGTTTCCTCCAGCTTCGTCTGTGTTTATGGCTGCTCAGCATCTCAAGAAAGCAGACCACAACAGCAACCTCCATGCTTTGTTGTAAAAAACTAGAGACCTTCAGGCTCAAAATGTTTCCTCCCCTGCAAGAAATTACACTTGCAGAACATTATCTGTGGAGAACTGCATGGTTTTCCTTAGCACCCCTACATACGCTGGTCCTTGAATATGAGGGAATGTAAAGAGAATAAAAACAGGTACCCTCTGAGTCCTTTTCCAAATAGTCATTTGGAAAGCAGACATTTGTTTTATTTATTTATTACTACAGCAGAGGAATCCATCTCTTTGCTCTCCCTTTTTTTTTTCCTTATCTTGTTGGCAAAATTACTTTTCCTCCTAAAGCAAATTTCTGATGCGGATTTTGTCTTTTGGATTCTTCCTTCCCACAGACTCTTACCTGATTAATTTGTTCTGACCCAAAGAACTGAATAGAAACTCCCTGATGGTGATAGGCTGCAATTCCTCTGCAGCTTTCTCTCTAGGGAAAGAAAAA
>VWYH01009270.1:153012-200818 GCA_013399365.1 Pampusana beccarii
AAAAAAAAAAAAAAAAGAAACACCGACAGCAAAACCCAGAACACAATGTTTCCGCAACTCCTGCTCAGACTTCAACATAAATATCAAGGCACCAAAAGATTCATTGACCGAACATATGTGACTTGGTGCTGTATATAACAAAGTGACATGCAGAATGGTCTCAATAGGCATATAAAGCAATTAAAATAACTGTGCTTCAAAGCATTGTACTATAACATAAAAGGTCATCTCTATAAACATGAAAAAGATGACTGCATTTTTTTTTGTACAAACAGACATAGAAATGCTCAGCTACCCTTTCCATTCTCAAAAGGTAATCTTTAAAAATCTCTAACACTATGCTATGTCCTGTATCCTGCTTCCTCAGACCATGTCTTTTCATCAACAGTTAATATTTTAAGTCAATACAATAGGAAACTTTATCAAGGCCAACTATGTCAGAAGACAATACTGTACTAAATAGAAAATATTTACCCTATGCATACACGTGATAGCGAAGGAAACCCTGGCTAACCTTTTGTGGAAATAAAAAGCCTATATTTTTCCAATGGAAACTGCAGAGGACTCTGATAATTTTTGCAGTAAACCTCTGTGATAATAATGTTTATGCACAGATGTAAAGAATGTGCTGACAGATTAAAAAGGAGTCAGCCGGTATTTGCACAGTGTTCATTTTTATTTAAGAGGAGAAAAAAAATAATGAAGTACTACACCTGGCTATAAACAAACAGCTTTTACAGAAGCGGAAGTAGTTCAGTATATTACAACTCCCTGAGACCCCCAATGGATTAATTCAAAAATTCAAGTTATGGGCACATCAGAGAATGACAAGCTTTTAGTTCTACTGCAATTAGAGAGTTCACATCGAATGATTGTCATACTAATTGTAAAAAAGGGTCTTAGTCCAGACAGCAGTATTAAGAAAGGAGGTGTTAAAAAAAAGTGTTCATTTATTGCAGAGACAGTCCTCACTATGAAGACCCTTGTCCTCATGGATTTAAGCTGTACTCACATTCCGACTCTACTTAGGACACTGTAATGCCCCCAGGGGTGTCTTGAATGATAGTGAAGGTACAAATGTAGCATATGGCAGTAGGTATCTGCTGTTTCTTAATATGCAGTTACGGTATTTTAAAGCTAATTGATGTGCTGAAACCTTATATTTTAACATGCAATAGCATGGGAAGAGATTACAGGTAATGTCATTTGCTCTGCAACTGATCGAAGAGACTGCCCTGATCAATACCTGCAGGAGTACGCAGTAGCTACAGTTACAGGAAAAATACTGATTCAGGTAGAAAAAAATAAAACACAAAGAGAAAAGGAGAAGCAGTGAAATATTCAGTTGGAAGAAACATTAATTTGGAAAGCTGAATGATGCAGAAACCTGCAACTTCTTAACAGACTCCACAACTGCAATGGGTAACCTCAAGCCATGCCTCCCTTTTTTGAAGGGTTTGCCTTTCAAGCTAATTAGAGCGGGGGCAGAGAGATCAGATGTTCCTTGCTCCTTTTGAAATGTGACTGGGAAAACTCCATGTAATCGGGAGGTATTTATGATTTCCATTGACTTTCAATTTTCTTGGTTCATCTGTTCCCTTTCAGAACATTTGATGCTAGTCTGTTCTAAACTGTATGTTGAATTTGCTTTAATCAGGTGTCTTTGTAACAGACATCAGGTCATTTACTGTTTGATTTTTTCTGTGAAAATACAGGTTTTCTTAGTTTCAAAAGTGTCCTTTGAAGAAGCCTGTCATATTCTCAGCTTATTAAAAAAAAAAAAATAAATAGTCAAGAGGACCAGGAAGAGAAGCAGGGAGCAATCCAGTAAATCTGTTCTTTCTCCACAGCAGCAGGGGGGAATTGTGCACAGTTGTGAGTGGGGGCCTTTGTACCCATCACTGCCCCACCAGGTTCCTTTCTATGATCTGGGCTCAGTCAGTGAAGCCAATTAGCATAAGCGGAGCTTTGTATTCAAGTAGAGAATTAAGTACTAGCTCAACCAAATGCTCCTCCTAGTTTTCCACCTCCTCTCTCTGAAGCCTCCTCACACCTTTGCTGCCCTGGGACTCCCGAGTCCCCTCTCCCCTGTGCTGTATCTGTTCCTGGGTTTAGAGACCCAGACCGACCTTAATGTCACCTTACTTCCATCCCCAAATTGCAGCTCCTTACACAACCCCCACCTCTCTGCTGGCCATTGCACCCACCTGAAATAACCCCCTCTCCAGCTCTCTCCATTAAACCAAAAGTCTCGCTTCTTGCAAGGGTGTTCTAACTGCCACATTTAGTGAAAAGTTGCTTAATTTAGTCTCTGTGGTGAGGAGCAGTCTCACACAGTCAGTGGCTATAGGCTTGGCTCGGGAAGGCTGAATTTCCCCTTGGAAGAGCAGGTCTTTCTCCATTGCCTGCCGAAGCAGCCCAAGGTAAATATGCTCCTTAGCTCCTAGCCCAGCAAGCCTCCATGAAGTGAATAAAGTCTCTGCTTATTTAGCTTTAAATTTAGCTTAATATTGTATATTAAACTAGAAAAGTTAGCTGCTGTGCTTGGCAGTGAGAAAGTCTCTGGCAAGTCTCTGTCAAATAAAAATATAGTCACCTCTAATAGACATATGTTGGCATTTTAGAGGGAGCTCTCATATATTCTAGGTTCAACAGTAGTAGTATTAAAAAACAAGCCATAAACCATCTTGGAAATCTATTTTAATTGTTCCTAATATACATTTTTAAGATTAATATCTCCTTACTTGCATACTGAAGGGTGCTCTTAAGATAGTACTGTTTGGGACATGGAAAGAATAAATTTTGTAATGCCAACAGAAAAGGTGCTGAGGTAGCTGGTAATTGACAGAGTTAATGAAGTATGTTAAGCAGGTACAATATAGATGAAGTTGTCCCCTGCAGGGTGATTGGCCACTGGGGAAATAATGTGACAGTTGTCTTTGTGTTAAAATAATGTGGTATTCCTTCTGTGCCAGATCCTATCTCCAATGAGAGCTGAAAGAGATCTTGCAAGGATACCTAGGTCTTCCTACAGTGAATACTGTGCTTGAAGCTGGCAGGTGAAGGACAAGATAAAGAGAGGGTAAGGACTGTAATGGCTATCTGTAAGGCAGTTAGGCTATTTCCTACAACCCACACATGAATTATCCACTATTGAAAAGTAATAATTTGACACTGTTTTCTATAATCCACTCTCAAACACTACAATACACTGTGGTGCTGCCTGGGGATGAATGGGAGCAGAATTTGGCCTGCCAGTTTTTCTGGAAGTTGATTATTTTTAGATAGTGTTTTAATAATTAAGTAACTAGTTCCCAGGCAGTACAATGGATTTAGACAGCAAAGAATGTTTTTGAGAGTAATATAGGTTTTCTATTATTATTGCAGCCTATTATATGTGAATATTACCATTCAAACAGCAGGGAAAATATTAAATGGGAATAGAGCTCAGCCCCTCAATTATACCAATCTGTGTGGTCAGCACTGGCTCCAAAAGAGGCATCTAAATGTGGAGTAATGAAAAATCATGGATAGCATCAGTTTGGTGTCTATATAGTCTAATGTGCTATCCCAGCATTGTTCTTATTAAAAACATCTCAGAAGAGTAGTTAGCCTTCCTTGGCCATCAGATCTCAAATATATCCTGCAGCTTTCTCGACTCTCTCAGGTTTTGACAGTATTTCCATGTCATGGACACAAGAATATTATACATTTTTTCAATTATTGAAGTTGTGGCTGTTGACACTTTCTTGGTTGACATATATCCATTCATGATAAAAGTGAGTTAGTTATTAGACCTTTGAGCTTTTCAATGTGGTTTTCTCCTCATCAACCTCTGATAAATCCAAGACAAAAAAGAAAAAAAAAAAAAAAAAGGGAAAAAAAAAAGCTTTACCAACAAATATCCTTTGAAAGAAATATCCAAAGAAATATCCTTTGAAAGATGTCCTTCAAATAGAGGCACCAAAAAAGATTAACCAAGAGTTCTTCTCAGGGTTCTTAAAGGTAGTCGTATTTAAAGAGAGAAATTATTCTTGGAAAACATCTGAGAACATAAACTAAGAAAATATTTCTAAACTTCACATGGCAAACAATATTTTATTTTTCAAAATATAGTAAGTGGGAAAGAGTAAATGGAAACACTTGTTCATTGTAGGATTTAGGCTTACAATAACCATCATCTCTTTCCCCAGTCTTTCTTACAGCTGTAAGATTTGTACGGCCGTTTGTTATTATGTTGTCAAGAACAACAACCTGAATGTGAGAACATTTTCAACAGAGCTTCTTACTATGGGAATTTGAAAATCACTCCCTTAAAATTTATTATGGACCACAGTTTAAAACATATTTGTGCCCAAAGAATCTCAGGTGATGCCATTAAGACAGCATAAAATACCACAAAATACCAGGAGATCAAACCAAGTAGCAATTATCTAAAGCATTTTTCTGGTATCTACCCAGATCTGCCTTTTGGGAGTGCTAACTCAGTAAATAATCACCACATATAAACAAAGCATTGGCTACAACTCTCAAAAGAACTTAAAATCGTCTTCAAAGTGTTTTTCTTTGTTTGACAAAATACTCTTTGGGGATGTACTAATGGACAAAGCTAAAGATCCATAGAAAAGGAACTTGATCCATTTGAAAGAGAATAGAAGGCTGAAGGAAGTAAATGTAAAAATACACTGGTACTCACTCAAAAAGTGCTGACTTCCTCCTGTAGGTCATCTCACCAGCCCACCATGTACCACAAAACAGTGTAATTTAAAAGTGCTGATGCTCTGTGCTAGCAAGACTTCCCTCTTTTCAATCCTTGTTTTGGACGAACCAAGAAGACAGAAGATGTTATATGTGGAGTTTGTGTCTTACAGACTGCCTTAAAAATAAAAGGTACCATAAAACCCCACAAAATGAGATCAACCAGGGCACTCCCAATCTATTAGGATTAATTAATAAACTCTGAAATTTTATATCTCAAGGCTTTGTACAAACATACACACAATACTACTGTAATTAAATACTACGATTGACACAATTGCAAATTGCATGTGCATGGATGAGATACCCAGAAGCTCAGACTAGCAGTGTATCCTATACGATGTAGTGCATAAAATTTTCCAGTATAATGAGTATTTTACAAAGTCTAGCTAGAAAAACACTAGTCACCTCACCCTCCCTTTCATTTTCTTGCTAAATATACTAACTTTTCTAGAGCTCTATGCAAGTATTTGAAGGACAGCAAGTCTGGGCCAGTTGTGAGGATTTAATTGAGCATACAAGGGGATTGTGCTCTGTGCAACATCTCAGTTAACTTCTTTGTTAAATAGGTAATGGTACTCGATTGTGGAGTTGTGCAGAAACCTGTTTGTTAAATGGATACTGCTACTTATTTAAAGGAAACTGTCTGACGTCAGGCTGAATAATGAGGACTCCATAGTGTGCAGAAATCTAAACGGTGTGGTAGGAGAGGTCAGATAGCAAAAGATTGCCCTTCCTCCCGGATCAGATGCTTTCATCTATTTCGCAGTATTTTAATGATATGACTAGTTTTCTCAGATTTGAAGCACTGCTGGCCATAGATCAGCAGAGGAGCTAACCACATTCAGATGAAAATCTGCAATAGTGATATCCTGTGAAATCTGGGGAAGGTTGGTTTTGGTTTGAGATGATTTGTTTGGTCGGTGGGTTCGGTGTGCACTTTTTTTTTTTTCTTATTCTCTTCCTCCAGTTAATAGCCTTTCAGATGTCTGCTGATCCAAGAATAGAGCTGAGATATGAAATATATTTCTCAAAAGAATTATCAGCTTCATGCTCCTCCAAAAAGGTACATTTTTGTTTGTTCTTCCATTCCAAAAGTTTCCCTTACATCAGTAGCTTCCTTAACAACAAGGATAACTGAGCTTGAAAGGGTTTTGCTCTGAAATGTCAATGTCGTTTACTTCCTCTGCTCTTCATTTCAGCATTTTGGCCTGAATTTTCAGATCTTGGTCTGTGAGAATCATAAATCATGGGGAATGGATACACAGAGAATGAAACAGTATGGTCCATCTACTTAGTTTTCAAGGAACTTTGAGTCTACAGCTCCCCAGTTGTCAGCTCCAAGCATCTGTCCAATCAATTTTTTATTTTTAAAGGAAGCTAGATTAAGGAGAAAAAAAAAAAAAAATCACTGCATTTTCTGTTTTTTCCCAAAGTTTGAAGAGAGTATGTTCTGCTCTGGACTTTTGTTTAGGAACATGTCTAATTTTAATTAAAGCAAACTGTTACAGGATGTAAAGGCTGCATATTTCAGGTTGATTCTCCCTTGGTACAGACCATCTTATAAACACAGTGGCATCTCTGAAAGTGAGACACTCTCTCACCTCTTGCAGGATTCATAAAATCCTGCCCATATGTCATGTGGCTGACACCTTACCTCCTTACCTTCTCATGGGACAGAAAGTCCTGGCAACCAATTCAGAACTTGAAAGAGTGTTTTTTATAGAAATTGTGTCAAACAAATACAAAGCTTTACATTGTTTAAAGCATCATCTCAGATTCTTCCTGAAGGATAAATCTTTTCCTTAGTGCTCAGCTCAAGCTTCTCAACTGGATACTAGGAAACTAAGTGGAAGGAAAGGAAGAAGCATTTTCTCTTTAGATTGTAAGAAAGATATTGCTCCTGCTTAAGAAATGACATTGGTTTAGTGGCTCCTGTTCACTCTGTTCACGTGAAAAAAGATTAGGGAACAGTTTTGCAAAGTTATTGGGACACTTGCAGAAGTTTCTTCATCCGAAACTGGAAAATTCTTTTGCAGAAGATGGAGGCTGCTTTTTGAAAGGCCTTTTCCAACAGATGATACGCTAGCAGGAGGTCTGCATCCCATAATGTGATTCTGCAAGCAAGGGTGGCGCTTGGCACTGCACAGATTTCCTGCACATAGGGCCGGGAGCTCCCTTAGATCTGGTTGCGGGACTCACAGCTACAGTTTGGCTGCTATTTTTTCAATGTTCTGACATACTTGCCTGCATGGGTTGTGGTCATCTTTTACATTTCTGCATATGAAATCAACACAAGGGGAGTGGAAAACGAAAATTTCTCTGTCACGTGGAAATGGAGGCAAGTATTGCAAACACAGTGCATTTCAATAAGCCGTAATTACACATACAAGTCCATCAACTAAACTTGAGCGTGCAGTTAGTAGGCTAATTATGCTGTAATTACGCTGAATACCAAAACAGATGACCATGTGCCAGCCTCCACTCCACCCGTTTTCTTTGTGCTGTAGCTCCCACACACAGTGGTGTCTCTGCTCTTGAGTAACTCCTGCTGAAAATATGAAAGTAACAGATGGGTAAATGCTATTGGTTTCTTGCTTAAGCCACCAATTCTTCCAGTTCTATATTTACAATCAGCTTGCTATTATAATAGCTGTGACTGAGTCCCTGTTGTGATGTGTTATCTCAGTACGTTGTCAGAGACAGTCCCCAGCCCAAAAGCTTATGGTCAAAGAAGACGAACTTTGGAGAAGTGCTGTTGTCCTTGTTCTGTATACAAGGACCTGAGCTATGAGTAGATTAGAGGGGGGCTGATTTCCACAGATATGGAGGTGCTCAATTCTTTCTTACACTGGTGGACTTTGCAATAACAGCCACTAAAGACAGCTTTCACCAAGCTTGAGATACTTTGATGAAATGGCCACACTGGCTGTAAACTCCCAGAATAATCGACATACAGTCACTTGCACCAGGTGGTTACACAGAGAGCTCAGCTGTGCAGAGGGGTGCCTTGCTTACCTTCCTGATGTCAGCTGGGAGGCCAGGCCTAAATTAACCCTCTAAGTACTTCACCCAAGATCAGATTAATAGTTTGTAGCAGAGAGAAGGAATCAACCCACAGCCTTATTTTTCTTCACTTTTGTCAAATTAGCTCTTTGTGTTATATGGCTTCTTTGTGTAAGTTCGTCTACAGTCTTCTAAATGTACTGATAACATCAGCAGTGTCTAAATATCAGTATTTTGATTACTGTTAATATGCATACGTTTCAATAAAATGAATTTAGCTAAGAATAAAAACACCTTTTGTACAAGATATAGCAATTTTTAGCAAGATATTGATTTAATGTACTTAGTTCAGTGAAAAATCTGTTGGTTTAAGCTATCTGCTATTAGTTTCAATTAAAATATATTGATCTGAGTAAATGTTGGTTAGATTAAGTGTTGACTGACTGTGAAAAAAATATTTGCTTAAGCAAAAATTGTATGACTATTTAGCTATCAATAAATTTCTTTAAACATAAATGAAAATATCCTTTTTGAAATTAAAAAAGCTGATTACAGTAATATTGGGACTAGCATGTATATTAATTCGAGTAAAATTGTTTTTGAAATAGTAAGCATTCAGGCAGGAACATTGTAACTTGAAAACACGGGAAATTCAAGCCCTCTGTGAGGGAAACCAGGCTTTCCCATGGAAAAGCTTTCTTCTTTAACCACAAAGCTAAGATTACGTGGTATCCTCTGAAATGAATTCTTTTGAATAATAAAATAATCTTGGTAGCCTTAGATAGTAGGACAACATAGATGCGGGCTAGGACATGCAGCTATTTTAAAGCACCATATGTACGTTATTCATGGGATTAATTTTAATTCAAAACATCAAATATACACAGAGAGAGAAATAAAAAGCGTGCAAGTAATAAGGTTGATACACCAGTCCTTTATTAGTTCTATAAAGACTGGAAGCCCTTGGGACTCCGAACCGCACGCAGCAGAGTACCCTCACCTTGTGATAAATGATGGGCTTGTCTGCCTGACTCTGTCCTCACCCACCTGCACTTGCACACAGATGATAAGTCCCCGCAGGGCCAGTCAGAGAGCAGCCTGAATCTGTCCCACAGTGGTTTGCTTACAGTCACGCACCAATTCAGCTGTAGGGTTCAGATTTAAAAGCTCAGGAGATCTGGATTGGTAGTTGAACATCTATTCTTCAAGGACGTATGTGCTGTCCATTTACACTGTTCACACTAGAGCTGATTGTTTTAGACACATGTTGTTTATTTTAATCTCATGTATTCAGGATTAAAAAAAAAAAAAAAAAGAGGTACTGCCCAGTCTCCTTCTTTTTCTGTGTGTGGATGTGTACAGAGAAAAAATTTTGCATTCATAGGTTTTTGTACCTGCTAACCTGTCCTGTATTACAATGCCACACTTTGTCTGGTATAATCGCATTGACTGTGACAGCGCATCTGTATATATACTCCATTCACAAGCACCAGGAGACTGAGAATTAGAAGCACCAGCACGGCAGTAAAACAGTTTCTGGATGGAAGGGGAGTAGCCAGTGCCACAACAGCACACAGCTGCAGGGCAGTGCTCAGGGGGATTACAGTTCAAACAGGCACGCAACGTATGATTTTGGGAGTCCCAGAGGACCAGACATGTACACATAGAACATTTGGGGGCACATACCAAATGCCATCAGTATGAGAAACATACAACATCCATTATTAGCTTTAGTAGGACTCACAAAGTCACATCCCCACATCTTATACTGCAGACTGACTGTCAAAAATACACAGCAATTAAACTTTCTATAGACAGATGTTGAATTCTGAATTAACGAAGCAACAAGTAATGACTGAATTTACAAAGTAGCTCCCTAAACATGAAGAATTACTAACCCCAACCTTTTAAATTCTTGAAGGGGATTTTAAAGATAGATAGATAGATAGATAGATAGATAGATAGATAGATAGATAGATAGATGATAGATAGATAAATTATGGGTGCTTTCTTTTCTAGAGTTTCTGAATCCCAGATTTTTAAACTGCTCTCACATTGTTGCTTTCCAGGATTACCTCTAGAACTGTTAAGGTTAGAAATATATTCAATTTTGTAGGTAAAGCTGAGATTTTCATGTTTCCAAGGTCTGTGACTTTTACAAAAAGACACCAAATCTTGGAGTCTCATGACCATGTTGTGAATACTGAAGTATCCATCTATCCTGTTAATGACCTGGGCAGAAATGAAATTTCCACATTCACTGGCAGATTATTTCCAGCAGAGAAGAAATAGATGAAGGGGCAAGATGTTGTTGGGTCTTTTTTCATATGATCCTAGGTGCAGAGAATGTGCAAAGTCCTTTCTCTGAACACAGCAGATTTTAAGCAACCATGGGTAATTTATTTGATCGTGTCTCTACTTTCAGACAGGACTTTATCGAGCAGCTCTCTTCTTTTACCCATTGCCTATTTCAAGCTGCCACTGGGTCTATCAGTTATATTAGTCCTTGGTTTTACTCTTTCCTTTGCTTATAGCAGACAAATACAATTACTGATCTCCTTCCTCCACTCTTTTCTATTCCTAATTACACATGTGAAAAAAATCTCTTTTGCTCCATGTGTCACAGTTGTGCTTTGGGCAAAGCTTCCTATAGTTTCAGCTAGCTGTTTCTATGAAGATGGGGATTTACATTTCTTCTAAATGAAAAACTCCTACTGACTGCCTTCCACGAAGTTTTGTTTAAATCCTACAGTACCAAAAGTTATACCCTATTACTATTCGCCTGCATAGCATAAATAGAAGTTCCTACCTGAAAATGTGATGTGAATGAACTTTCATATTGGGATAGACCTCTCAGACTATATGTCACATAGCAATTATAACAGCCATTATCACCCAAAAGGAAAAACTATGCAAGTGTAAAAATGAGCGATGAAATCCAGGTGCATTCCTACGTAGGAATGTACAGATCAGTGAGCAAGTCTTGGGGCAAGACAGGGCATGAAAATGAGCCACAGCACTGAGCAGGCAGCATCATGTATAGTACTTGATTATCAACAGTTAAGCAAAAGTAAGCTAGGGGCTTCATAAGCAAAGAAAAGCACATATAAAAGTCTTATCCCAGGCACCGTACAATCTAATACCTTTTCTAGGGCTTGGACATTGACACAACTCTTTGTTGATCTCCTTCAGCTCTGACTTAGAGGCATCAGCACAGGCTGGAAAAGAGAAGGAACAATCAATTCTCTCCATTGATGTTCATGTTTGCTTTTATTTATTAATGTTCTTACATATTGCCAGTCTTGCTAAACTAGCAGAGGGATTTACAGTACCAGAACAAATCTCTGCTGGCTTTTTAACCCAAGAATGTTAAGAGATTGCTTCTTACCCATCCAAAGTATGTATTTACCCAGAGTGAGTTAACACTGCAAAAACAGAAATCTATCTACCAAGCAGGCATTTCTGATTTAAAATATACAGGGACCTTTTCCCCACCTCCCCCCCACTCACCTCAGTGGGAGTTTCTGACTGAATAATTAAAGACAAAGTTATCTTCAGAGGTTCTAGAGTTAAGTCTGCTTTTGAAGCAATGAGATAATGGGTACCAGAGAACTCGGAGGACAAAGCTGCTTACAGCATGATCCCAGTCACTTAGAGGGTAAGCCTCAGAGACACAGAAGATCCCTTAACCTAAGCCAGCCCCAGTAACAAAAATCCCAGCAAAACACAGATGACAAAGCAGAATACAGAAAAGCAAGCTTACATTATAGGATTTACTTTAATCCATATCATAAAACTAGGTCAGATGACTATCTAAGCAGGTAAGGATTAAATGAAGAACAATAAGTGCAACAAATAAGAAAGAAAGGAATCAGTAAAAGATAAAGTGAAAGAGCAAGGGAAACAAAATATTGTATTAGGCCTAAGCAGCAAAATATGTGCACAGAGCTGCTGGAAGTTTAATATGCAGTACTACATATGACTCAGGGAGAGGATTCAGAAAGGAGATATTTATAAAGTGACAAATGTTATATATATATTTTTTTTTTTTATGTTCACAGTAATGATACTTTGATGCCATCTATACTAGTTCCAGACTAGGAATACCATATTCCCTGGCACTACTCCAAGTATTCAATGGATTGTGTTTTGTCCAGCAAGCTTAGGTGATGTACAGTAGCCTAATGTCACCCTTGTTGAGCCAATGTTAGGGCACAGGAGTCCTGCAAGGTAACTGTCGGATCATGAAAGATACATATTTTACCAGAAAGCCAGACTTTAGTAATTTGCGTGCATTCTTTTATTTTCTCTAAAATTTCAAATTCCAGGAAAGTTTTTCCACAGATGAAGAGTCCAGAGGGTGGGCAAACATTAATGAGAAAGGAGAGAAGTTATTTACAGCGAAGTTGAACTTAGTCAGATAAGTGACTATTCTAATAAATGTTTGACTTTTCTCCCCCGCTTTCTGGAGAGAGATTCAGGCTTAAGAAATAAAATGTCTAAATTAAGAAGCTTAATAATTTCTGCATTTAAGCTGACTCAGTGGCTTGTGGGAGCACTTAAGGTTTATGCTAGAAATTCCCTTACATCCCAGGGATCAGGACTGGAAGCTGATAACTTGAGGCATGGGAGCAGCATGTCTCACTCCACTGGCTCTGCCTTCAGAGAACATTAGTAGCTGGCAGAAGGACGAGCCTAGCTCTCTTTCAAAAGCATAAAAGAAGCAAAGACAGATAGCTACAGTATACTGCCACACTCCCCTAAGTGCAGGAACTCATTTCTATTGCTTCAGAGGTTTTTTCAAACTCCTTCACCATGGTAGACTCACTGTCAGGCAAAAGAAAAGGAAGCAACTTCTGTCTTAATTAGTATCAAGCATGGAATAACAACATAGTGGTGATGGAGTCACCCTTGTTGAGAAGTGCAAAAGTCCTGAAGGCTTGCTAGAGGGGATATGAGCACAGGTTTGGTCTTCCTGCCCGTCTCTGCTCACTCCCACCAACCAGGTGGAAGTAGGCACTAATTGCTTTGAGGCAGCCCCACTGATTGAAGCAAGAAAGTGGGATCATGCTTTTGCTGTGCAAACCTCAGCCCCAACCTACGAACCAGCCCTACTGAGAAGACCTTTTCTGAAGGGAAAGTTCAATCATTCTGCGATGATATCTCAGTACGATTCTTCTTCATTTACATAAGATAACAACATTGACTTGTATTATTCTTGTCGTTTATTATAACCCCTAAATCCTTTCTAAAAAGGAAAACAAACAAGAAAAATCCCACAACAGTGTGGGATGGAAATTTAGACTGTGTTCTCAGCTATAAAAAAAAAAAGTGAGAAATAAAAATTGAAATTGAGTTTTGAATTTGTAACTATGGCAATGGCAAGGCTCTAACGGGCAGAGGCTGCCAGAGAGTGGCACTGTCCTCTGTATTCCACTGAAGTAGGGGCATCATTGCAGGTATTTAGCAAACTGGACCCGAAAGGCGTCCAGGCTGTTCCCGGTTTAGGGCAAAGGTTTGAGATACCAGGGTGAACCACAGGCATGAAAAAAGGAAGGACATATATTGTGTTTCCTATTGTCTCCCATCCTCTTCTGTCTTTTCAGACTGTAAGTGCTTCAGGGCATGACTGTAAATATGTACTTTTCAAGACAAAAAGAGCAGAGGCAGGCAAAAATTGTAGTGCAGGTGAAAAGAGTTTGTCAAATGGTTGAACGAATACAATTATGAGTGTATTTTTATCTTCAGATTACTCATGAAATGTCTGGAAAAGGGCTGTGAACATGTTTCAGGGTTTTTGTAACCAAAACTTACCTTAAGAGTCGGGAAGATGTCTCAAGAGGAAGAGATGAAAAGGAGAGCAAGAGGAGAATGGCAGCAGCCCAAGGGTTAAGGCAGCTGCAAAAAATCAGCCAGGAAGAGGGTAACAAAGCAAACACGTACTCAGCAGAGTGTTCAATGCTAAAGATCCAGTTATGGCATGTAGCTGGGAATATCACTGAGGTCAAGAGGCTGCAAACCCTTTTATGATGGTTATCTCTGTCTCTCAGCTTCCCATATTTTGACTTTATGCTCCATTTTTCTTTCACTGGCCCTCATGGTAAGTGCCTAGTTGATGGCTGTTCTGTCCAGCCTTTAAGAAAGAAGGGTAAGCCCCAGCCAGCATTTCTGTGGTTTCTGTTTCCTGTGTCAGCAAATAACTCTGAGTAACAAATGCATTCAGGAAAATCAAAGTCTGTTCATGGACAATTTGCAAACACAAGAAGGTTCAAAAATTCAATGAACTACTGACTTGTTATGAATTATTAGCTCTGCCTCTTCTGTTCGCGGCTCAGCAACTGTGGGCAGCCAGTCAAGCCAACACACACCCCCAAAAACATGAGATGAATCACTTATGACCTTGTTCTTCCTGTGACCTTATAGCACTGGCTTGCAGAAAGAACATGAGTATACAGATATCTTGGCACAACTTCAAGAGCGGTTCGGTAAGTAGTTCACAACTGCTGACCATCTGGCTGTTAGATCTAAGAGGGATCTATTAATGCTAGAGCTAGAGCTAGAACATTGCCAAGCTGCAGCAGAAAATGCATGACAGAAGTGCATAAAGGCCCTCTTTAAAACACTCATAGAAATCATTGCAATTGTTTTATCCACCTATTTGCTCAAATAATGTCACATTGTTTCTGGTGCCATCACATCCAGAGGCACTATCCAGGAAGGAGCTCCATCGTTTGATAGTACAATGATGGGCAGCTCCAAATAGCTTCAAATCTGAGTTTGCTTCTCCATGATATACTGGAAAAGACAAATTTTTGTGCATTCTCTTGGTCTTCCCTGCCCTTTATGATGATCAAAAGTAATGGAGTAGATAGACATAGCCACTGTTAACACAGAGCCAAGCCTCAGTTAGAAGCAACATAAATTAAGTGGGGCTTTGCACTGTAGTATGGTTACATTGCTATTTCTCAGCTTAAAGCCTCATCGAATAAGTTTGCATCATCTAGCATTGACAGAATACACAATAAGCAAAGACCAAAGAGCAGGGAGGGGGAAATACATGAATGTGTACAGTTTATGGGTCAATTGATGCAGTATAACAGGGACTGATATAGCAAATCTATACTCGAATGTCTCTACACACTTTTAATTCGTTGGTGTCACAGAAGAAATTATGCTAAGGGATTTGGCAGCATCATCTTGCACATCAGTTTAGGAAGGTCTTTTCATTTAGTGGGAGCAACAAGAAATAAAAGCTATGAGAACAATAAAAAAAAAAGAAGATTGTGTGGAAATTGTTACCAACTTGACAAAACACTAAGTCATTTTGGAAGCAATAAAATGGGATAATAAATTCTGCATTTACCCCGAATAATATTTTGAAAACTGTCTAAACACCCATGTATTCTCTTATAGATCCATTTAAATGTATTTAGAATGTGTATTCGCTCTCAGATCCAAGATTAAAATGCATTTCCTAAACACTTTCTCGTTTTTTCCCACTGGGCTGATTGGTCTATCTTAAAACATTGCCTCAAAGTATTTTTCCCTCTTATGTATGCTTCCAGTGATCAGATTTAGGGACTTGATCTGAACTGAACCCAGTATAAAAATCTTTTGAGTTTTGCCCATCACCGCTTACAATGCTGTTTTGAAAAATAACCTCAAGGCTATTTAATTAATCGTTCATTTTTTCAGTCTCCCAACCCAGGTAGATTAATACCTACACTGCCCACAGATCAATGAGTTCTGGAGTCTCCTACAGATTAGCACATCTGCAGTTTAAAGCCATTTTACCTTAGAAGGAAAGAAAGACTGAAAGAAAGAAAGAACAAACATATTCCCAGGAGGAACCTTTCAGGGATCAATTCATAAGCAAAGGAAAACATGCTATTCTCAGCAAGGAAACGATGTATTTTTGTCTGCTACAGTGATTAATAACATGCTATACCAAGAGCTTATTTAAAGGGCTCCATCAATCCGTTTATCCATTTAGGCCAAAAGCTGGACAACTTTAAATTCCTAAAATATTATGAGAATTGCCCCAAACTTTTTTTTTTTTTTTAAGTTTATAGAAAAAAAAAATGGAAGGTATACAATTGCCATGAACAATTTCTACCAAGAAAACTGAATATCATTGCTGGGAGCACCCAGAAATGTTAGTAGAAGTTTAGCACTACAGCATTCTGAATAAAATCCTGGGACTTTAGAGAAACCAGCTTCAAAATTTCCAAACATCAGGGTACGTGGGAACCACAAACTATCATGCTGCTATCTTTTTACGCATACAACAATTCAGGAAAGGAAGGATTTTTCTCTCAGTCCAAATTGCAAAATTCCAGGTGAGGTTCTCCCTGTCTTATGACTTCAAGGGCCACAAATATAGACCAAAAAGCAAAGTTTTGTGTGCCTGTTTCTAACAGAGTCAGTAACATTTTTCTAGAACTGATAAGGTGGAAGTGGAAGAGGAGCATTTACAGATCATGGAAGGAGGGCCTGACCACTTGGGAAGAGTACAAGGCCGTTGTCAGAGCATGTAGGGAGGCAACGAGGAAAGCTAAGGCCTCCTTAGAGTTAAGCCTGGCAAGAGGGGTCAAGGACAACAGGAAGAGCTTCTTTAAATACATGGCAGATAAAGCTAACACCAGAGGCAATGTAGGCCCACTACTGAATGGTGAGGGTGCCCTGGTGACAGAAGATACAGAGAAGGCAGAACTACTGAATGCGTTCTTTGCCTCTGTCTACTCTGCCGGAGGAAGCCCTGAGGAGTCCTGTTCTGCTGAGACCCCAGTGGAAGTCAAGTCAATGGAGGAGATTGCCTTAGTTGATGAGGAATGGGTTAGAAACCAATTAAGCAACCTGGACATCCATAAATCCATGGGTCCAGATGGGATGCACCCGAGGGTGCTGAGGGAGCTGGCTGAAGTCATTGCTGGACCACTTTCCATCATCTTTGCCAAGTCTTGGGAAACGGGAGAGGTGCCTGAGGACTGGAGGAAAGCAAATGTCACTCCAGTCTTCAAAAAGGGTAAGAAGGAGGACCTGGGTAACTATAGACCGGTCAGCCTCACCTCAATCCCTGGGAAACTGATGGAACACCTTATCCTTGGTGCCATCTCAAGGCATATCAAGGATAAGAGGGTTATTAGGGGCAGTCAACATGGCTTCACCAAGGGGAAGTCATGCTTGACCAACCTCATAGCCTTTTATGAGGAAATAACGAGGTGGATGGATGATGGCAGAGCGGTGGATGTGGTCTACCTTGACTTCAGCAAAGCATTTGACACGGTCTCCCACAGCATCCTGATGGCTAAGCTGAGGAAGTGTGGACTGGACGATTGGGTAGTGAGGTGGACTGGGAACTGGCTGAAGGAAAGAAGCCAGAGAGTCGTAGTCAATGGGGCAGGGTCCAGTTGGAGGCCGGTAACTAGTGGAGTGCCTCAAGGATCGGTATTGGGGCCAATATTATTCAATATATTCATTAACGATTTAGATGAGGGAATTGAGTGTACTATCAGCAAGTTTGCTGATGACACTAAACTGGGAGGAGTGGCTGACACGCCAGAGGGCTGTGCTGCCATCCAGAGAGACCTGGACAGGCTGGAGAGTTGGGCAGGGAACAATTTGATGAAATATAACAAGGGAAAGTGTAGGGTCCTGCATCTGGGCAGGAACAACCCCAGGTTCCAGTATAGGTTGGGGAATGACCTGTTAGAAAGCAGTGTAGGGGAAAGGGACCTGGGGGTCCTGGTGGACAGCAGGATGACCATGAGCCAGCACTGTGCTCATGCGGCCAAGAAGGCCAATGGCATCCTGGGGTGTATTAGAAGGGGGGTGGTTAGTAGATCGAGAGAGGTCCTCCTTCCCCTCTACTCTGCCCTGGTGAGACCACATCTGGAATATTGTGTCCAGTTCTGGGCCCCTCAGTTCAAGAAGGACAGGGAACTGCTGGAGAGAGTCCAGCGTAGGGCAACTAAGATGATTAAGGGAGTGGAGCATCTCCCTTACGAGGAAAGGCTGAGGGAGCTGGGTCTCTTTAGTTTGGAGAAGAGGAGACTGAGGGGTGACCTTATTAGTGTTTATAAATATGTAAAGGGTGAGTGTCACGAGGATGGAGCCAGGCTCTTCTCGGTGGCAAACAATGATAGGACAAGGGGTAATGGGTTCAAGCTGGAACACAAGAGGTTCCGCTTAAATTTGAGAAGAAACTTCTTCTCAGTGAGGGTGACGGAACACTGGAACAGGCTGCCCAGGGAGGTCGTGGAGTCTCCTTCTCTGGAGACATTCAAAACCCGCCTGGACGCCTTCCTGTGTAACCTCACCTAGGTGTCCTGCTTCGGCAGGGGGATTGGACTAGATGATCCTTTGAGGTCCCTTCCAATCCCTAACATTCTGTGATTCTGTGATTCTGTGAAGGTTGATGTCTAAAAGCATTTGGGAGCCGAGAGGTTACATGCGAGGTTACAGTTAATAGAATCAATCCTCAGCCTTGAGCCTTGCCTCCTCCACATCAGCTGGAGATGAAGGTTTTGCTGGTCTTCTTGGGCCATGACTCTGAAAAGAACCAAATCCTTGCAGGTGGTATTTAGTCAGTAGCCCAAAGAGTGCTTATCTTCAAGGATCAGACCCTTGAGTTCTCCTCCAGCAAAGCACACTCAGCTACTCAGATGGTGAGTAATCCTGATGATGTTGGTAGGACTACTCATGTGCACAAAGTCACACTGGGATTTTAGAGGGCAGGTGACCTTCTGAATAAATAAACTCTTAAATCCTCAAAGTGTAAGAAGGCGGAAATAATAAATTTTTAAAAATCATCAAAATCTTCAGTCAAAATAGATAAAAATCTCATTTTTCTTATCTAGTGAAAAGTACATTTTATTGAAGACAAAAACTGAATTATTAATATACAGCCAATAGCCAAACATAAGATAGAGTGTATGCTAATTTCAGAGTTCAAACAGGCATTTATGATCCTAAATTTAGCCTGCTATAAAAAAATACCTTGGCCAAGCTGTTTAAAAACACATCAAACCCATTAAGAGTGAAGCACAAAATGCTAGGATAGTGTCTTCAGTCCCAGACAACCAGGCAGCAAAAGGTCTAGCAAGAAATACTTCCACCTGTGCCATTACATAGATAGCATGCAGTAGAAAGTCAGCTGCCAATCCCACCAGATGCAATTAAAAAAAAAAAAAAAAAAGGCAAAAAGCTAACCAGCAAAACTAGTAGGGCTGATATAAAATCCTTGATGTAATATGGAATGGATTAATAATAAGACAAATTGTTAGGGCCCCAAAACCGGAGGACTAGCCCTGCCACTGAAAAGGCTGTGCAGTAATGGGTGGGGAAGTGCACCCTAATTTGGCATCCGGGGTGTGAATCTGGGCTGTATATCTTGCTGTCAGGCTGGGACTGAGGGAGAGCAGCAAACGGGGCAGCTTCTTTCTGGGCTCCAACGGGAATTGATATGGTCCCTTTCATTCAAAAGTGTCTCAGATTCGTCTTTTCCACCGTCTTGTGAACAAAGATTTCATGCTCCCTCTGCTCTCTTTTTCATGGGAAACTCAAGCAGTGCTGTAGAGCTCTAGCTGTCTTCAAAAGATTTAGGGCAGTTTACAGCATCTCTGTATTGGCCCCAGAACACTTAGAAAATTGGGCTTAAGCCTCTATGACCTTAAAGTGCTCCCCAGATCTGGTTCTACATCGGCAAAATGCAGGTAGCATCACCTGCATGTAGTACATAATGAAATTCATACTTGAACGGCAAGTACTTTAACTGCCTTTTCGTAGTGTATCACCAATGTATTTTCTCACTTGAGTTATTACTTATTTCTAAAACCTTCATTACAGAAGCAGTTAAAAAATAACTTTCTCCTTTTAAAATGTTGATTTGTTTTTCTTTCAGAGAATATGCTGCAAAATGTCAAGGTAAGCATTAGTTAAAGGGCTACGACACCGTGCCAGCAGGAGCAATTTACTTCTTATACATATATTCCTGAACATTATTTTGTTCCCTTTATCTTTGTGAATGGGAACCACTTCCTTACAGCAGCCGAGTGCTTTCCTCCCCCCTCTCCAGCCCTTTCTTCACCTGCTCAGCAGCAGGGGCATGCTGAGGGCACGGGCAGTGGAGGTGCACATAGCAGGTCTGTGCATCAATAGATGCAGTTGCCACAAATAAACGCAGTCTACAGACATCATTTCAGGCTGAAAACTCAAGATTTTCTGTGTGTTCAAACTGTGTTAAGCTGTTTAATTGTTTTGTGATTACCAGAGCACTTACCTTATGAGGATATTAATTATCCAGGCATAAAGAGACCAAATTTTTCTGTAAAGAGGAGGCCATTCTTATTTTCTTTAAGTTATTCAAGTTTTTTTTACTCATTCCAGCTAAATAGATCTTGCCCAGGAAAGAGGAAAAAAATGGGTCTAAATGCAAATTAACATTACTGTTTAAATATCACAGACCATTTTCTCTGAGCCCAGTTACAATAACTAGTAATTATAAAAATTGCTTGCCTTGGGCTTCTGGCTAAGCCAATGCTAAACTTGTCCTTTTATTAGATCTGTCAGACTGAGTTAATTATCTTTATGATAATAGATGTGCCTTACCTCAAACAAAACAAATACCCTTATAATTAGCTTTTTAGTGAGAATTTTAATGTATTTATAAAGACTGTTTGTTTTGTTTCTTTTTCTGCTTCACAAAGAAGTTTGGGTTTTCAAAGGTTACTAGTCAGCTTGGTTATGTTTAAGTGAAGACAGAGTCATTAGGTTGACCAAAAGGTTTTGTGGTTAACATCGTATCTCATCTAGCCACTGTGAAATTTACTGGGTTCTGTGAACCTGCCAGTGTGTATTTGTGTGAAAGACAAGAGAGAGGCACAGAGGAAGAAACAATGCATGTACTTTTATTCCAGAGTTCCCTCTGAGCTGACTTTTGAAACACACATTAACTGAATTTAATAGTGAAGCGTGCCAGCAAACACTAATCCTGGGTGCATGTTTTCCTTTGAATCTTTTTTTCTGAAGTCACAGCTGAACTTCCCTTAGACTACTGAAAATAGAAAGCATATACTGGCTTAATACATCTCTGTCTTCAAAAAATCCGTTTCCATCTCTCTCTCTTCTCTTTTTTTCCATCTTCCTCACATATTCTCTGAACTGATCCTGCAAGCCCTCCAAGCAGAGCTCCCAGGAATAACTGAGGGCTTGCAGAATGGGGTTTCAGATTTTTTTCTTTCACTTAAAAAATGAACAAACAAACAAAAACCCCCCAAAACACACTACCTGCCTCACGCATCAGGATCATCTCTTATTTTCTAAACAGGAAAAAAAAAATTCAGAGTTGGTGGAAAACACAGTCTACACATCAACTAATTAAAGAACATGATTAGAAAACAAGTGCCTTCTGTGTTACTTTAGTTCTGTCCCAGTGATAGGATGCAGATTGGATTTGTCAGGTGAAGCCTGTTTAAATCAGAGTCACGGTGCAACTTCTCTAGATCTGGATGTCCCCATGTGAGTAAAACAATCCTAACTGAAAACGTTGTCAGGGTCTCAGTTCATTAATATTTCTATCAGCATTTGAGATCCAAGGAATAGGTGAGGCTAACTAATACTGTTTTATCATCTTATTCCCTCTTATTGAAGTAGTTGAACAGGCTTGATATGCAACAAATGTAAGAGGAATGTGGATAAAAATGTGGTACCAATTACGGTAGGAGGAGACACTCCTAATATTTACAAGTTTTTCAATTAATAAAGTAATTTCATAAGTAAACAGCTTTGCAACCAAATGAATGCAAATGCAGCTGTTTGGTAATGAAAAAAACACCCATTGCTATGCACCTTGTGTAAGCATGTGAAAGGAAAAAAGGACCCAGTTGAAATCAACACAGATATATCTTTCTTCTCTATATATACACAATAACATCTAAATTTACAAGCACCTAAAAGTGTAGGAAATAATACTTATCAATGAAAATGTACTATTAAATAAAGAAGTAGTGAGAGCTAACATTGAAACTAACCCAATACAGACTTATTTCTGTTTGGAATTAAAAATTTCTTCATTTATTTTTTATAAGTCAAAACTCTTCAATGAAAACAAATATTTCTGTGGCAAATAATTAAAATTAATGTGATAGAAGGTTATCTTTTCCTAACTTTGTACAGTCTAGTTAACTGCTCTAAGTCACCATTAAAGACTGGATATTTCTTCTGTATTTTTGAGAGATATCAGGAGAAATAGAAAGAGAGAGAGTAAATCAAAATAGAAAGGGAAATGGTTTAAATGTGAGAGGGAAAGAATGAGTGAAATAAAATGGACCTCCTGGACCCCTCTTAAAAGGAAGTTTTCATAGTGTGCCGTATTTGCTTGCGGTTCTATAAATGGCATAAGATCTTTCAATTAGGATGACCAAGTTTATAATTTTTTGGGTCTTCCAGTAGTTCCCTTGTAACTAACAGGGCTGAGTTTCCACTTTTTTTCCTGGCTGGGGAGGGAGGCGAGAAGACACTTGTGGCACAGTCAGCGTTTTTGGTGCAGCCGGAGCCCCTACCCACGGGCCAGGCCGGGTGCCAGTGCCAGCTGGCAGCCTGCGGGCAGGTTTCCACAGACAGAAAGTCTCAGTGATCACTGACACAGTGATCCTCCTCAAAGCTGGGGATGATTGTTTTTGCCAGCGCATGTACTGCAGCTAGAAAAAGGTATTTGTAATGATAGATGACCTCTCCCCCCATTCACTGATCATACCTAAATGAGCGTTTTTGCTCTTGCCCATAGAAGAAAAGGACTCTGTTTTGCTGCATGTCCAGAGGCCCCGGACAACCTTTGCTGCTGAAAACAGAAAACTTATCTTCATTTTTCTTTACAAGTCAAGGCGCAATACCACAGCAACATTAGTCAAACTAAGCTGATGCTTCTTCAGTCTTCCCTCATCCCCAGCTCAGGGTTTCCTGGTCCTTTGCATCAGCCCTGGGGCCTGTCTGATGCTGTGCCGAGCCAGTTCAGGGAGCTGAACTAGCAGAAACTTCTTTCCTGGGTTAGTCTTCTGCTAGCATCACTCTCTGATCCACCTCACTGCAGTATCAGATGAGTGATGGTGCTGATATAGATGGGAATACGAGACCAGAGGCAAGTTTTGACGGCTTTTGCTCACATTACTGCAACCCCAGGCACAACTGCTACACAGCTACATACCAGCTGAGTATTTTTCAATGATTGTTGAGATTTTCTTTATCCGAGTCAATATTTGATCTTTCCTGAGTACTTTCTTAAACAAAATATTTTCATCTATTTCTTTGTCAAGCAACATAACAGAAGGATCTATACCTTTTTTTTCTTTCTTTTTTTTTTTTTTTTCAATTCCCTGGTTAGAATGTGAGATTCCAATACATAAAGATAAGGGAACTGAGGTAAAATCACACTGCTGCCAGTATCACTTGTGCTTGTATTAGAGTAAGAAGTCTGAATTTGCTGTGGACATATTTATTCTTTCTTGTATAGAAGCACATAATGACAGTTCCTGCTCAAGGAATTCAAATTTGACATGGAGATGCAATATTTCAGTACTATAGAAGCATACCTAAGATGGAAGTATGCTACACATAGCCCATCATGTTAATAAAGTTTACAATATGCAGTCTGTTTTTAATAGTCCTAGGGACTCCACTCCTCACTGTCCTGCAAGGAAAAAATACACCGCAATATGGACAAGGCAGTGTCAGATCTTAAAAAACATTTAGAGTGACATTTTCATATTTTACTTTTTTAAAGTAAACTTCAAAATGGACTGCAGAGATTTGTTGCATATTTGCTCTACAAATGATCCCCTGGGCACAACCAAATATATGGGTTAACTAAACCAACATAGAAAGAGCATTACTAAGGTTGCAAAGTCAGATCTTCCAAAGTTAGGAAATGTCACAGCAAAGCTGGCAACTTCAACTCCACCCTCTCGAGTGTATGCATTATGTTAGAAATTGTAATTAGTTTCTCATCTCTTTTTTTTTTTTCCCCCCACAGGACTACTGCTTTGCAGGATGGAAACACAGTATGCATCGTTGCTGATTGCCCATAAAAGGTAAGATTATGAAAAACATTGTTACACGGGCTAAACATTGTTTCTGAAACACATCAGTGAAAGGTAGCTGGCATATATAAATTCTTTGCATTTATACTTTCTGTGTATTGTTGTGAAAGTTACTCTCCTAATGAGATTGATAGTGTCAGGTTGCCAAGGATGAGTGAGCCTGTCATGTGGGCTTTGACAAAGTGCTTGGGTTGATTAGCTTCATGCAGATATCATAGCTTAATATTTACATCTGAGTAACTAACACTTTACAAACACTCTTTGAAATTTTTCTGCTTATAGAACTGCATTCAGAAATGGGATTTTTCTTGCAAAAAAATCATAGCATAGTGTATGTCACTTAAATATGTTAGTGTACGTAAGTTTCAGATGTATTATCAAATTAAGATTAAAACACCATTTTGCATTACCATATAAACAGCCAAAAAAAAAGGGGGGGGAGAGTGTTGAGTGACTTTGTTTAGGATTGTCGAAGAGAAGGCTAGAAAGCTATGTTTCTCATTCTTGTATGTACAGCCTGTAGAACTAATCAAGGCTGAGTGATATTTAGTGTTTACACCACTGGGGAGGAGAAAATCTACCTGTGGAGGAAAAAAGGCAGACAGTGTCCTGTTGGCTAGACCACAACCGGGCTCAGCAATTGGTCTAACTCTTGTGAGCAAGAGAAGGAGCCGCAAGCTCACCTTGGACACCACATCCTTCCTCTTCATCTGTCTTTTCTCAGTGGACCCTCTTTTCCAAACACCAGTGTCCTAGCCTGGGAAGTGGACAGGAACTGCTCTTCCCTCTTCCTGCAACCATAATGGAATGAGGTGAATGTATCAGGAGGTGTGTTATTTACAGGAGCTGCAAGCGTAGCTCCTGCTTCTCACTGCAATGCAAATGCAGAGCAGAGACCAGCAGGACCTGAAGTGTGGGGTTTTATCCAATTCATAAAAGATATCTTAAATTTTTAAAATGATAGTACAACGTGCCAAAGGCAGATTTCCTTCACAATCTCATATATCGCTCTCAGCAGGGCTTTTAGTTTTCATTGATTTCTGTTATATATGCCATCTGCTTTCAGTTGTGCCCTGACCAAATCTCCTCTTGGATGCTCTTTCAGGGCTATATATCTTAGGCATTGCAAGGTCAGAATTCCAGGCAAGGTACTATCACTGTGCCAAAAAATAAACACCTTCTCAATTTTTATTTGATCTCTATTCAAATTAACCTCTTATTGACTTCAAGTCAGGACTCTGGAATATGGCCCAAAACAATAGTTCTAATAAAATGAACAAAACCCAGTTTGAAAATGGGTTCACAAATGTGTGCAGTATTTTAAAACATTGAATAAAACGCATCTCAAGTACCTCCACCATGGTGGCTGGCACAAACAAGTTTTGTATTTTTACCCTGAGTTTTCTCTATTCTGTTTCTGTTTGGGTCAGGTGTGTTGTTCAGTGAGACTGCAGGGAAGATGGATGGAGGTTGAGCACCTAACTGCCAGGCCTTTATAATTTCAGTGTAAGCTTTAGTCTTTCCTTACCTCTATCTGTCCATATTATGAATAAGAATAGCCAATGGTCTAATGTAAATCAAAGAAGTAATAGTCAATCTCCCTCATGCTGTGACATTGAAGGACATGTCACGGGCTCAGTGAGTGAGGCAAGGAGAAGGCTAGTGGCTCCTATGTTGGCTTTTCAACACATCAAATCCTGCTGTGACACTCTCAAGGGCAGAGAGGCCCTGCAGAGGGATCTGGACAAAGTGCAGAACTGAGCAATCACCAACCACATAAAGTTCAACAAGAGCAAGTGACGGATTTTGCACCTGTGCTGAGGCAACCCTATCTGTACATACGGACTGGGGGATGAGATGCTGGAAAGCAGCTCCACAGAGAGGGATCTGGGTTTCTGGTCTATGGCAAGTTGAACATGAGCCAACAGTGTGTCCTGGCAGCCAAGACGGCCAACCATGTCCTGGGTGCATCAAGCACAGCATTGCCAGCTGGGTGAGGGAGGTGATTGTCCCACTCTGCTCTGCACTGGTGCGGCCTCACCTGGAGCGCTGTGTGCAGTTCTGGGCACCACTGGATAAAAAAGATATTAAGCTACTGGAGAGTGTCCGGAAGAGGGCTACAAAGTTGGTGAAGGGTTTTTGGGTTGATGACAAAGTTGGTGAAGGGTTGGTGAAGCTGTATGAGGAGCAGCTGAAGTCACTCGGTTTGTTGAGCCTGGAGAAGAGGAGACTGAGGGGAGACCTCATCACGGCCTACAGCTTCCTCACAAGGGGAGGAGGAGGGGCAGGCACTGATTTCTCTCTGGCAAGCAATAGCAGAACCCGGGGGAATAGCAGGGAGATGTGCCAGGGGAGGTTTAGGTTGGACATTAGGAAAAGGTTCTTCCCCCAGAGGGTGGTGGACACTGGAACAGGCTCCCCAGGGAGGTGTCACAGCTCCAAGCCTGGCAGTGTCCAAGAAGAGACTGGACAATGCCCTCAGAAACATGGTGTGAACTGTGTGGTTGTCATATGCAGGGACAGGAGTTGGACTCGATGATCCTTGTGGGTCCCTTCCAACTCAGGACATTCTATGATTCTGTGATTCTATACTAGATCACTGTTATGGGAATTAGTAAGTATGTGGGAAAAGACAGGAAGGACTGTTCTGAGAAGTGTATTTTAAAAGAGGATTGAAAGAAACATCAAGAGACCAAATGAATAAAACATGACAGAGGCAATCAGAGAGGTAGAGGAGAAAAATGGAGCATTAAAGCAAAAATATTAAGTGAATTATAAGGAGGAAAAGATGCATGGGAAGTAAAAAAGGAGATCGGGGATAAGGTGAGATTGTCAGGGATTTTGCATGTTCAGGTCAATAGCTTGAGTTTCTTCATTGTGTATTTGCATTGTAGTCATGCCAGGAGCAAATACAGTGAACAGTAAGGTGGCATGCAACAAAACATAGTATTTGGAAGTGAAAGAAAGGGTAGACTTGGCTGGCACCTGTAGAACAAAACAGTCAGGAGAGTACCTTTCTGATAAACTGTTCCTGAATATACTGCCAGAAATGTAAACGTAGCAGAGATTGAGCTGAACTCCTCATTTTCTTCACTGAACCTCTTTCCACTTCTCAGCTATTAAGGTCACTAGAGAGATGGTGGAGGAGAGAGAGAAGAGCTCATATTAATTACAGATTGACTAAGATAACCACAAGGGGATCATTGAGAAGAAACATAGATGCATTAGACTCACCTACACCTTCTCAGGTCTGTCAATGTGTGCAACCTCATATGGGTTCAAGGGACCTATCAGTGGAAGGTATGTAAAGATATGACAACACAAGAGCTTCTCATTCAATTCCCATGCTGAAGAATTACCTACAATTCACAAATTAGTTCAGCCCATCTTTACAGATAGATAAAGTTTTCCAGGAAAAAAAAAAGTCACTGTATTATATTTATTACAAAGCCAGAGGGAAAAATACCACAGTAAGGCAGTATATTTGTATTTACAGAACCATGGAGAGCAAACAAAACAAAATAAAAATAAAATATCCCTAAGAAGTCTAAATTGCATTGCAGATAAAACTTTATATTAAGAGATACATTTGCATACCAGGAAAATTAGATGCGAAACTTACAGTAACAACAGATCAAAGCACTAAAGGTGAAAGTTGGTCTGTGGAAATCTTGATGAGTGATGACTGAGAAAATACTTCGTAAGAACTTCAAAATTTGACCTAATAGTAGGATTTGCATGTCTGGTTTTAAAATGAAACCCCATGGAAGTCATTTTCTCTTGATACATACACATACTTCAGTCTAACAGTAAAGGGAGAAATGTGAACACATTAACGATAGAATACAGCATGTAAGTATCCCAGAAGGACTCAACTGAGTTTAATTTAGATTAGTAGCATGCTACATAAATACTTCTTGCTTCTTAAGCACTTTTTATTAAGATATAACTACTGTCTAATACTTTTCCATCATTCACATTGTAAAAGCATAGACAGAATAACAATTTCAAAAGTAATGAAATTCCATTTTTCAGAAACAACCAAGACATTCAAAGCTGAGTTTGTTTTTAACAGTGTAGAAGTGGCATTTGTCTCCTAATTTTAGCTCTTCAAAGGATGGTTTAACCTTATCGTTTAATCTAGCCTTAACTAGCTGTCTAGGTTTCCTCTGCAGTCAGTGAAAAGAGATAAATACCTTCAACAAAGAGTTCACCCATTATAAAAGAGGACACCAGAGCAGGTGGATTGTATCACTCTTTGATGACCTTTATGAATGTCTCTTCATTAGCAGTAAAGTCATGCAAATGACAACCTCAGACCAGACTTGAACCTTTACATACCTGAAAAGAAGTTAGATGATCCTCAGCTCACAGTGCAGTTTTCAGTATCTCCACACTACCAATTATTTCAATATAATAGGTACATTTAGCCCTTAAGAACCTTTGGATGGGACATTAGTTCTCTTAAACCATCTAGTTGGTTTAGATTATGTAATTCCTACTTTTAGAAAAACTATTAAATGAGCATGAGGACTGGGACATATTTGGAAAAGAAAACCACTTCCTAACTTTTCATTGGTTTATGTTAAAAGAAAAATTTTAGCACACTCAGTTTAGCCAGTTACAGTGTCCAGATATATGTGATTATTTTATTACTCTACAGAAAGAGACTATTCTAGTTCCTCTACCCTGAGCAGGACTGATCACTTCCCTTTGAAGACAGTGAAAGCTACAGATACTAAGACTCTAGTTTCAAATGCGCATTGCATGAATATTTAAGAAATACCTACTATGAACTGGAGCAGGCAGGTGATGCAAGATAGAAGGCCAAACACAACTGTTTACGTACAGAGAGAAGTGTAAAGGATGGATGATTGCTACTGGCAGAGAGAAATATTTGCATGTGCCTATATCACTTCCATAACTGTGATATCTGAATGTTTTTGCAAAATTAACAGGTATATCTGCACAGCAGTATTCTGAGATAAAGAACTCTTATTTGTATGGCAAAAACTGAGGTTCAGAGAGATTAGAGACTTCAGTCAGAAAAACATTCATTAATGTGCTAGACTTTACTGTCAATGGGAACTGTAAGCTTAAAACATACTTGGAGCTTTGCTCAATCCAGACCATATTTCTCTTTTCAGTTCTTCAAAGTAGTTAGTAACTAAGGTGGTTATAAATTGCTATTTAATTGTGTACATTTTATAGCATTTCCATAGGACCTGATTTATTATGTATATGACCCTATTGATTGCATCTTCATTTCACTCCATTAGAATGCTATTGAGAATGAATGAATTCAGAACCAGGTTATTCTTACATTTAAAATCCACACCAAAATAGAATATTTATGACACTTGTAAAATGTGAGGTAAAGACTTAAAAATCCTTTTTCTAATAGACCCATAGTTACCTGTTGTCATCCTGGACAGAAAGAGTAACAGAAGATAGTCACTGTGCTACTGCTGACATAGTAAAAAGTCAGGGAAGCTTTGTGAATGTCATTTTCCAAATCGTCTGCTACTAAGACCTAACATAGAAACTGCTAAAATATCTTTCAGATGATAGAAGTTTTCTATGCAACTGAGATAACAGCCTGGTTTTGCGACCCTGTTGTAAATACATTATGTTTATTTCTTCTATTTTTACTTGCCTATAAACAAACTACCCACTGAAGTGCATAACAGCAGACCCTTAGTTCTGCTAGAGGAAAATATGGTCAGAACGGCTTGCAACTGCTGTGCCTCAATAACAAACTAGGAAGTTCCAGTCTTGCCAAGTCTAAACATTTTCAGGAGAGGATCCACACATCTGGATGACTAAATAATTTGAAACCTCAGGCTTTATGACATTCACCTATTACTCATTTCTTCTCTTTCTCTTTGTTTTGAGTTGGGGTTTTTTTTAATCAATGAAAATTCTCAAGGTAAAAGAGGATCTTCCTAAACAGGAAGCTAAAACTAAGCATTTCATAAAAAATGATACTTTGTCTGGAATATGGAAATACGGGGTCAAAGTCTGATTTCAAAAAGGGATGTGGTGTCCATGAAGCCTCTCTTGAGCTCAATGTAATTAATTTGAACAGAATGAAAACTTCGTTGTTTTGTAGAGTTCCAAATACTGCGGCTCCTCTTTTTACATATATCCACCCCTGTTTAGGCATAGTCCTACTGCTTACTGTTAAGGGCAGCTTTCATCTGCTGAGTTTTGGTGGCCTCCCTCCAGTCCAACAAATGTCAGTGATTACAGTAAACAGAAGATGATGAAAGCTCTTCAAATCTTTTGCAATCTTTAATACCAAAATATCATAATCACCATTTTTCCTAAGGCTCACTCTCCTGCTCAGTACATTAATGGTGTGTGCTTTAATCTTATCATTTTCAGTTTGTGACAGAGTTCAGCTAACCACAGTATCCTCAATTCAACACCACCCACCGTTTCTCTCCATTTTGTACTGTCAGAAGCACATCAAGCAGCCTCTGAGTGTAATCACATCAAAATCGATTTTCATGGCTGAGAGAAAAATAATGGAAATTTCTCTAATGTAGAAAATGTATGTGTTCCTTTTGGTTAACCAAAATGGACTATATATCAGGACTTCAAAATTAAGTTTTCTTGATTCAGTGTTCTTCCCCAGACTTGTGTACAAATTACAAGCCCTCACTACAGAACGTCTTTAGCATAATTTTCTGTTGGACTGCCTCAATGTGGTTCTCACAAAATGAGCAGTCTACCCAAGTGATAGACTACAGATCATTCCCCAGATCAGATCCACAAGTAAATTACTCCAGCAGTTATAAACACAATCCCTGAACCTACGCTGAAATGGACAGCCAGGACTTTATACTTGCATGGAACCTCGTGACATTACCGACTCCTGCACAAAGCCTACTGCAGGGTATAGAGGCCACACATTAAATCATGGAGCAGCTCTGGGTGTATAACCCCTCAAGAAATGAGATTTTCTATGTAATATTCTACAAGCAAAGCTCAACAAAACTTTCAAGAAGAATAATGTAACGAAGGTATGCTCTAAAGGAACAAGAGTCTCTTAAATGTAATCATTGTTTTTAATTATTTGACACCATTGTTCAAGAATCGTGTTCAAATGTTAGTTTGCTGTCCTGAATGTGCTGATCATCTGTGACTACTCTCATCAGCTGTGCAATACTATGATCCAGGGTTAGACTTGGCTACTTCCTTTAGACAGGTTTGAAATGGTGAAGTGAATGAGGTTGAATCACATGAGCTTACTTGTAGGGATTCTGATAGGAGCCAGAGAGACAGAAAAGGCTCAAATAGTTGATGTTATTTCCTGGATTATCTTAGAATCAGGTGCCAGAGAAGGGGCTGGCAGCACTAAGAGATAGGCAGATGAATTTGGGATGCAGCAAAGGCATTTTCTGTAGAAATGTGTCTTCTGAAGGTAACTGCAGATGGCCACAAATATTTATTAAACTTTGAAATTAATATGGTAGTGACCTACATCCTTAAAACAGAATTAATTCATTAATCTTGAAAATGTACTTTTTCTCGTGCATATGGAAAAAAAAGGAGTGGCAGGTTTTGATTTTAAAGGTTTTTGTTCCTTTTTGTTTCGCTTTGCTAAGGAGACACAGTCTAAATTAAACTATGATGTCACGGATAAAAACTTGGGTTAGGGAACTTTATCCAGAAATTAGTTATCAGGTGAGGTTCTGCAACAGTCTATTATAGATTTTTTTTCTATTCAGTCACTAACAATTCAGACAAAGGAATAGAGAATTTGCTTATTAAATTTACAGCTGATGCGAAGCTGAGAGAGCCTGCACACACATTTGGGAACAGAATTAGAAATCAAGATGATTTTCACAAATTGAAGAAATAGTCTGAAAAAAATATGATGCTATTTAGTAACTGTGAAGTATTAATGACATGTAGGAATGAGCAGCTGTGTGACACAAGAATCAGAGCGGCTGATCAGTTCAGGAACTTTTCGCAAAGGCATAGGGAGCTACAAGCTGAACGTGAGCAGCAATACCAAGTTGGTACGAAAAAGGTTAATATGATGCTAGGATCCATAACCAGAAGTTTAACAGTAAGAGATGTTGAATGGTCCTTCCTGCCTACTTAGTCCTAGCTAGGCTTAGTTAAAATAACACAACCGGATTAGGTGCTGTGCTTCAGCAAGAACTGAAGCACTTGGAGAGAGTTCCAGCGTAGAACAACCAGAATGAGCAGAGCCCTAGAAAACACAATGTAACAGAAAAGATTGAAAGATTGAATTATTAACCTTAAGAAAAACTGTCAGGAGACCTGACAAGGCTGTTGCCCAGTGGAATGGATCAATAAATTCTCCATGATATCTCACAGGCTAAGGAGAGATGATCTTAAATTACAACACCAAAGACTCAAATTACAATTTAGGAATGATTTTCTAAATATAAGGCAGAGAGTAGATGATTAAGCTTCTACTGTCAGACGTCTTTAAGAACAAGCTGAGCAAGAATGGCACAGATTTAGCAGATCTCACCCATAACCAAAGAAGTGAACCAGAGGAAGCTCTTTCCAGCTCTATTTTTATGTGAGCTGATGACTGTGCACTTAAGCGTCTGTGCACAGGCACTTGGACAGGTCTAACCAATTAACTTGGTCGTGATGGTGTGCAGCATCTCTTAGTGACAGAAGCACCTGAAAAAAGCACCAGGCGGTGTTGTCAGCTCCCGCAGTTTTACATTGGCTCAGCTCCTGAACTCGTATGATGACAAGAAAACCTTTCTTCTCACAGAGAAGGAAAAAAAGTGAATTTCTAATCTTGCCTTTGTGAAGAAGAACTTGAAAACTTGCTTCCAAATGGCTTTAAAAAATCAGATGACAAAGAAAAAGGGACAATGTTTCTACACCATTAAATTCTCATGGTTTTTGGGGGGGCCTGACACATGGTTTTTCGATGGAGTTGGCATTAATGGTAATGGACTAATTTGAATATACAAATTTAGAAATTGATATTCCTGAACTTCCTATTATAGAGAAGGCAATACTGCCTCAACAGCAGGTCTATTTCAGGAAATTAAAACCTCCCCATATCCTTTCAGATGACTTGATCGTTTCTACATTTCAGTCAATGTTACACAGGGGACATTGCACAATGCTTAACATGGTGGCAGAAAATTCACCTAACGGAGGATTGTGAAGGCACAGTGTATCTGCTGAAAGCCTCTCCAGCTGGGAACAGACATAATGGGGGCACAAGGAATTCATTCTTGGGCAATCTCTGTTGGGAAGCTGTTGCCTCAAATTAACAGTACTTCTCCCACGGGAGGGGTCTAGGTAGAAATCGCACACAGAAGAACAGATCTCTTCTGCATCGAGCAGGCCCAGACATCTGCATTCTCAAAAGACACACGAATCAAAACATATTATAGATGGCAAACGTGAGATTTGTTTAATGGAATTTCTGTCTGCAGAAACAAAGAGAGCACAGAACACTGTTTAAAACAATGAAAAAAAGGTAAAACCCACCATCCGTCAAAATTTTTTTCTCCTGAATAGTTGTGATCTTTATCATAAACTTGATTTTCCCTCTTCCACCATATGTTCCTGTTTCTCCTTCCCTGGAAACAAGCGTTTTCTGTGATTCCTTCCCTCCTTCTCACAGAGATGGGAGAAAACCAGTGCTGTGACAGATCACTTTCACAGGATGGAAAGGAAAAGTGTAGAAAAGACCTTTCTGATAAAGTAGTCAGTCTCCTGACGCACTTCCTTCATGAGGACCTAGAAAAAATGATGTGTGTGTTTTACAAAGCTCTGATCTTATTACTATCATAGCTGTGGCATTTTAAGGTGATATTTGAGCTCCACTGGAGTTGGTCAGCATTCACCATCATCAAAGCCGTTCTATGGGATCTCCTTTTTCCACTTTCACAAACTTCTGAGGCTGATGATGCAGAGACAACATAGAGATGTCTTGACAACTCCCAGCTTCTACCTCCTGAGACTTGTTGTCGTTGGGTTTTTTTTAATGTACATTTATCTCTACATTTAACAGGTCTCCCCGTATCTTGTATCTTCCCAGGCACTGCTAATCAACTTGTCCTTTAGTGGAGAAGAATCTTCTTCTCCACTAAGATGCTGAAAATGAGTACTGTAATTCTTTCTAGGTGGGCAGTATTTTTCACACTCTGGAGCATTTTCTGTAACACTGTTTCTGAAACATAACCCAATTTTTATCATCCTTTCTAAAAACCCCAACTTCTCAGAAGACTGTGGCTGAGACAGCCTTTCCATTTTGAGGGTCTTGCTACAACTGCTACCAGTAAGGCCAGAAACCACTGAAATTCCTGGTCAAGCAATAGCTGTCCCACTGCTTCCGCTGCAGTTGCTTGTTACATGAACTTTTCAGTTCACCAAAGAAGAGCAAGAGGATCTCGGGAGCATTCAGGAATGCAAAGAAGGGTAAGGAGGGGTGTTCTTCCTTTGATGAAGCGAAGAAGCTATGTACACCCACAGCATCTCTCAGCTTAATATCTTCTTAGAAACAGCTATGATCTGAATCACTGACAGAGAAGGTACAACAGTGGGAGCTGGGGTTCCAGGGCTGCAGTGAGGGGATTTAACCCACTGAATGCAAATATGTCCTGAAGTTACATCCAAAAAGGAAGATCCTTCTTGCAAATGTTAAGCACAGTTATAATGGTCTGTACATAAAGAGCAGAGACCACAGAGAAAAATCTATTATTGTTGCTGCAAAAAACTGTAGCAGCTCATGAGAGTTTTACTTTTATTATTCATGTTGCTATTAGGAGTTGCATTATTACTAGATCCTGGCTGGCACAGATGGCTGCTGTGCTTTGAGGTCTGCTTTAGTCATTTTTTTTAGCTGCTTTTTTCTGCAGATTTTATAGGGTTTGGGCTGATTTTAGCTTCCTTCATTTGCTTGATAATTGTTTTGGGTTTTTGTTTTAGTTTTTACTTAATTAGCAGGAATATGTTTATGTTTATAGTGTTCTTTATTCACTCTTTTTGAACTTGTGGTAACCAGAATCTGAAATGCAATTATACCTTCTGTTGTTTGTGTGGGACTGGCTCAGGCCAGATGCTTTGATGGTGGCAGCAGCTTTCCTGAAAGGTCAGTATCAATTTGCTGGCAGTGCTGGACTGGTATTTCTCACCTGTTGATAACCTTCCACCTTGCAAAGCGTCTTTCTCAACATTGCTTCTGTTTGCTGCTAGAGCAAGGGGAACCTCTCACCTGCATGTTTTCATTCCCTTGAGACCCTCCATCAAATCATCCTCCAAACAGCAGTGAGGATTTCTGCTTCCTGGACTCCTTCTCAGATATATTTGCGCTCATTTCAGCCATCATCTCCACTGTTGCCATGTTTTACTTGCCTAACAGGTTACCTGCATGCAGCATCTTCTGTTTCCTTGTGCCTTCCAGTTATTGCCTTAGTAATAATGACAAACACCAGGCGAGGGTTATTTGCACCTCTGTACCTGGTCAGCTCTTGTCACGGGTGTGACTGAGCAGAGCGTGCTGATAAATCTTTATGGTCTGTTGGGCAGAATTCAGGCTCAGTCATAAGCAAGTGCACCTGCACTGCAGTTTGCTTTGGCTACATCATCACAGCACATTGATAAGACATCTGGGTGTGAGTTTCAGCTTTTCTCTGGAATGGAGCACCTGAGCCAAGAGGGGAGGTGTGGTGCGCTCCCATATGCCTCCTGGTCTGCAGGATCAGTACGTAGCCCTTGAAGTCAGACTCAGACTGACTTCTTCTAGACCTGAAACACGTTGTTCAGTCTACATCATGCAGGGTGTCCATACACTTACATGCCATGCATTGGTCTTCAGTAACTTCCCATAGTCCTGTTCTTTGACTACTAAATGTGTGGCCAGCTGGTTAGGAGGATTCACAAAAAGCTTTGAGTACTGCCCATGGTTGCACTACCTCTTCTTTCCTTTCCTCTGAACTTCACCACCCATTTGTGACAGATAAGAAAAGTTTTAAAATATAAAGTTTGAGAGTGAAAGCTTCATTTTACTGAAGTATGAGAGCTTTTCAGGTGTCTATGTTAAAATTCAGTTTTGAAAACCTGTGGGTCTCAGCTCTCCCACTGCAGGAGGCAAGTCAGTAATTACAGAATCACAGAATCTTAGGGATTGGAAGGGACCTCAAAAGATCATATAGTTCAATCCCCCCACTGGAGCAGGAACACCTAGATGAGGTTACACAGGAAGGTGTCCGGGTAGGTTTTGAATGTCTCCAGAGAAGGAGACTCCACAACCTCCCTGGGCAGCCTGTTCCAGGCTCTGTCACCCTCACTGAGAAGTTTCTTCTCATATTTAAGTGGAACCTCCTGTATCCCAGTTTGCACCCATTGCCCTTTGTCCTATCATTGGTTGTCACCGAGAAGAGCCTGGCTCCATCCTCGTGACACTCACCCTTTATGTATTTATAAACATTACAGTTGTCTCAGCATCATACAACAGTTTTCAGTGTTATGACCAAAGGGAAAATATCTTGAATAGGATGCACTAACTTACAGTAATTGACTCCTAATATTCTGTCATAGGACTTGAATAACCGCCTTTAATGTTCATGGCAGTTGTTTGTATGTTGTGGCAGGGACCAGGTCCCTTAGCTTTTATCTGCTCTTTATATTAGCCTGACTGGAAGTCTATGAGCCAAAACTACAACCCTAGCTCCAGATACTGCCATAATTTGGATCTGGCTAAGAATTTAGCAGCTCAGGTCCATCTCTAATTACAATAGACAAATTATTGGATAGTTTCTTCTGCTTTATCTTTGCAATTCACTGGAGCACTTAATTTTTCCAAAAGTAAGCACATCTTTCCTCATTAGAAATTCCTTTTTGGCCTTTTTAATGTGAGTTTCTTATTATTAAAAACATACATGCACGTGCAGACAGACACTCAAAGATTTTGCTGATAAGGGAATATATAACTGGTACCTAAGACAGCATGAGATGTTTAACAGAAACTTGGCTTTAGCCACTAGATAATTTGTGACCTCATGGAAACAGTCTCAGATGGCTCCTTCTCTGTTTTTGATAGCTACAGCCAAAATTTGAAGAGTAGTAGCAGAGGAATGCCATTAGTCCACATGCTTCCATAGGGCAGAGCTGGTGGGCAGCAAGGAAGAGCTGGAAGAGGAAAGGACTGGTGGGACCTGATTAGAATATCCCCTTTGTGGTGTCATGGAACACGAATTTCTGGTTTATATTTTTGAAGTTTCTGTTTTTTTCCTGCCCATGATGAAAGTGAGGTATTCAGCAGTTGCTAACTCTGATATTTATTTTACGTTTCCTTCACCTTTTGGATCTCTTTTCCTTCAGTGCAGGTACACCCCTATTCATTATTTCTCATACTCTAGCTGAAAGGGATTTCAGCCGTCCCTAAGGGTGATACAAACAGATGCTGAAGATACAGAGATTACAGCCTGTACAGACTAAACAGAAACAGGAGCAGGATGTCTGTACTAGATGGAAGTGCCAGGCTGTTGCTCTATGGTCACCCAGAGACATGGTCAGATATAAAGCTCTGGATTCTTGCTTCTTGTCTGCATTGCCCTCTTGCTGTCTTTCCTCCCATCCATACAAAAATGCTGGAGAAAAAGAAATTGTGGTTTCATGAAGTATCCCAGAAAGAGAAACCTTAAATATCATTCTGCTTTGCTTTGTATTGATTGAGCATTGCATTTTTCAGTTTGAAATTAGGGACACTGGGGGTTTACTCTGAGATTTCCAGGGTGCTATCAATGGTACCTATAAATTTTGAAGCTGTTGATTGTGGTTTTTTTCAAGATTTGCGTTACTAAATCAGCATTATTACTTAGGAAGCCCTGGCCTCTTGACTTAGCTGTCAAACTGCATGCCTCTCAGTTGCATATTTTGGAAATGCATGCTTCATTGAAGTGTCATTGATTTTCAACTAAAGTGAAAATGCCCTCATTTAATGCTTTTTAAAGAAAATTACAAAGGAGGCTGGAGAGGGTTTGGACAAAGTCATTATTAATTGTACATCACAAAACTGGGGTTTATATATTTTTAATGCAGAAATCCTTTACAGCTCCTAAATCAAAACGCTGTTCTAAAATTATGTCTAATTTTATAAATGGAAAGACCTTATTTTGTTCAAGACTTTTAAATTTCCTTGCTTTATTCAACAAACCCCTGTACTTGCTGTGAGGGGATTGCTGATTGCTTTGTCAGCAAGACCAATGATATTCAATCTTTGATTTCTGATTCATTTGCTTCTTCCTTCCCTTTGATGAATAGAATAAACGTCTGGCTTTTTCCTCTCCTTTCAAAAAAATTTCTCTCGCCTCTCACTTCCTTAGTAGTGAGGCTGTTTTATGTGAAACATTCTGCCTGTCTTTAGGACTATCTCTTCCTCTTCACTGAGGTCAAAGCTGGGTAAGTACTTTACAGTCTTGAACTAGGGAAAACAAAATTTTCTCTCCTTTATTGTTGGCTCTGATGTTAGGGTGTCAGCTTTGCCTCTGACCACAATGCTCCCTGGCTTCCTTTCTTGGGCCTCTGTGTTGCCGTTGCTCTCTGAAGTGGCCAAATCTACCCCTGTTCTGGCAGGCAATGGGTAAGAAGGTCAAGTTCTGAAACTGGTTTTATATAAAGGGTCCTGTGAGAACAATCTTGAAGCAGGGCCTAACCGTTACAATAAATTAGGTGCACTTGACCGTGGTGTTGGCATATAAGCCCTGCAGGATAAGGCCACAGCTTAGTTACAAGCACAGAGAAGTACCTTAAGTGTAAAAAGACCCACCAAACACTGTGAAAGTGGTGACAGCACCCTCAAGAGGGGTAGGTGGTGAGCCAAAGCAACAGAGACAACCAGCCATCAGGTTTGAACAAAGCCAACCAAGAATGGCATTTTTTCTACCTTATCCAATGACTATCAGCAAGCAAAGAGCCAGCTTGGTCCTGGGATCACCCACCGTGTGGCCCCACTCGTGACGCTGCCCCCACTCGTGACGCTGCCCCCATGGTTTTCCTCCCAGACCACATCAGGGCCACGAAGATCATAGAATCATAGAACAGTTTGGGTTGGAAGGGACCTTCAAAGATCATCTAGTCCAACTCTCCTGCAATAAGCAGGGACATCTACATCTATAAGATCAGGTTGCTCAGAGCCTTGTCCAGCCTGGCCTTGAACGTCTCCAGGGATGGGGTATCTACCACCTCTATGGGCAACCTGTTACAGTATTTTACCACCGTCGTTGTAAAAAATGTTTTCCTCATATACCTGAATATCTCCCAGTTTAAAACCATTACTCCTTTTCCTGTTGTAACAGGCCCTTCTAAAAATTCTGTCCCTATCCTTCTTATAGGTTCCTTTTAGGTAGTGAAAGGCCACAAAAAGGTCTCCTGGAAGCCTTCTCTTCTCCAGGCTGAACAACCCACCTGTCTCAGTCTGTCCTCTTAGAAGAGGTGCTCCAGCCTTCTGATCACCTTGGTGGCCTTTCTCTGGCCCCTCTCCAACAGGTCCATGTCTTTCCTGTACTGAGGGCTCCAGAGCTGGACACAGGCCTCCAGGTGGGGTATCACCAGAGCAGAGTAGAGGGGCAGAATCACCTCCCTTGACCTGCTTGCCGCGCTCCTTTTGATGCAGCCCAAGATACAATTGGCCTTCTGGGCTGCAAGCACACGTTGTCGGGTCATGCCCAATCTTTTATCCAGCAGTATTCCCAAGTCCTTCTTGGCAGGGCTGCTCTCAATCCCTTCATCTCCCAGCCTGTATTGACACTGGGGATTTCCCTGACCCAGGTGCCAGGACCTCGCACTTGGCCTTGTTGAGCCTCATGAGGTTCACACAGGCCCACTTCTTGAGCTTGTCCAGGTCCCTCTGTATGGCATCCCATCCATTAGGTGTGCACCACTCAGCTTGGTGTCATCCATGAACTTGCTAAGGATGCACTTGATCCCAGTGTCTATGTCGCTGATGAAAATATTAAACAGTACCAGACCCAGTACGGACCCCTGAGGGACACCACTTGTCACTGGTGTCTGTCCAGACATTGTACCATGGACCACTACTTTCTGGGTGCAACCATCCAGCAAGTTTCTCATCCACCTAATGGTCCACTCATCAAATCCATAGCTCTCCGATTTAGAGAGAATGATGTTGTGGGGGACTGTGTCAAAGGATTTGCGGAAGTCCAGATAGATGACATCTGAAGCCCTTCCTTCGTCTACTGATGTAGTTACTCCATCATAGAAGGCTACTAGGTTGGTCAGGCAGGACTTGCCCTTGGTGAAGCCATGCTGGCTGTCTTGAATCACCTCCCTGGCCTCCATGTGCCTTAGCATAGCTTCTAGGAGGACCTGTTCCATGATCTTCCCAGGCACAGAAGTTGCCTTTTAGTTTGACCAGCAGGTCTCTACTCATACATGCTGACCTCTTGCCTTCCTTACCCAATTTCTTACATGTGGGGATCAAGAGCTCCTGTGCTTGATGGAAAGTGTCCTTAAAGATCTGCCAGCTCTGTTCTGCTCCCTTGTCCCTTAGGGCAATTTCCCAGGGGATCCTGTTGACTAACCTCTTAAAGAGCTGGAAGTTGTCTTTCCTAAAATTCAGGGTCCTGACTTTACTCTTTGCCTGTCCCATGTCCCTCAGGACTGCAAACTCCAGAAGCAGCCCAGGCTGCCTCCAATCTTGAAGTCACCAATTAGCTCTCTTGCATTAGTAACCATCAGGTCCAGTATCGCATTCCCTCTGGTAGGGCTGTCTGTTACTTGGCTTAGGAAGTTATCCTCAATGGACTCCAGGAGTCTCCTGGATTGCCTGCAGCTCACCGTGCTATTTTTCCAGCAGATATCAGGGTGGTTGAAGTCCCCCAGCAGGACAAGAGCCTGTGAGCACAATGCCTCCTGTAGCTAGAGAAGGCTTCATCAATAGTATCCCCGTGACTGGACTAGATGATCAAAGGGTTAGACAACCTGCCCTATGAGAAAGACTGAAGTGGTTAGGTTGTTTCTCACTGTAGAAGAGAAGGCTCAGGAGGGATATTATCACAGTATTCAAACATACCAAGTCCAGCTGAAAAGAGAAGACAGGCTTTTTCACAAGGAGACACATGGAGAAGACAAGGGACAGTGGGTCCAAATTACACGAGGAAAGGTTTCATCTCAATGTAAGAAACAAATTTTTTACAGTAAGAACAATCATTCAGTGGAACAACCTCCTCAGAGTTCCTGGAGGTTTCAAAATGCAATTGGACAGATCACTAGATAAGATAACCTAGGCTCCCTTTCACACAAAATGGTAGACCAGATAACCTTTCAAGGTCTGTTCCAACCTGGGCTATTCTGTGGTTCCCACAAGGAGCACAGAGGTCACCTAAGCCATTGATTGCTTGCATCTGTCATTGAAGTGTTTTGGTGTCTGAGTCCATGTAGTCTCTACACTGTCATTTGGTCTTCAACTGTGATCTAGGCTCCTGGAGTTATATGTTATGAACATTTCAGAAAGGCCCAGCCACACCATCACAATCAATGCCTCACAAACGTGGCAGAAGACAGTTGCTGTCTGCTTGAGTATGATTTAAAACAAACCAAACCAATGCGGATACCAAACGGGAGAAATGTATGACTAGCACCCCTGTTTAAAGGTGGAGAAGGGAGGCTCTATGCAATAAGCAAACTTACGAAAGGTTGGGCAGAATGTTAAGGGATCACAACCATCTTGCCATGTTGCAATTGCTGGAGCTTGTCATGTTTGGCTAAAATATTTTAGAAGCAGAATTCACCTGATCTGTACAAGAATTATACTATACTTCAGTTAACATGAATTACCAAGTGCCAGTGGTTTAGCTAATAAAAAGATCTTTGACCTGTGAAGTCTTGACCACAGTGCTTAATCGCTTTGAAAATGCATGTGTGCTTCCTCTGAAATGCTGGCTACAGCTACATGCTACCCACCTCAGCAGCTACTGATCTCAGTAGGAAAAAAAATATGGTCCATTTCAGTGGGAACACCTTGCCAGATTTGGTTTTATGCCACTTCCAGAGAAGTGTGAAGGCCTCCTTTTTTGTCATGCAGCTCACTGGGCAACAAAAATAACAAGTTTTAGGCACAATTCTTGCACCAGGAATCATTAGCTTTCCTCATAAAAAATTCTTTATTTCATTGCATCTATAGAAATGTGAAGGAATATGTACTCAGAGGTCTGCAGGTGAGGTCAAAACTGCAGGTGTATCATAACTGTCATATGAGCTGTATAAAAATGTCTACAGCGTGAGGAAGAAAAATCAAAATATTGAATGCAAGGTTTGATCAGTTGCTCTTTTCAGAAGAAATTTCAATCTGACTTGTCATGTTATTGATTTTTTTTCTTGCTCTTTGAGTAATTATTTTCAGTTATTCATAGCTGATTGCCTCACTTTGAACTAGTATCAGATACCAGATTTAGGGGGTTTCATTTAAATGTAAGAAAATATTCAATTTAAGAAGGATTATAAAGTCAGATCTGAAAGAGAAAGCTGATATGTGTCCTGGGAAGAAAAGAAAGCAGAAGTACTTTCTACTTCCTAATATGGCAAGTAAGGTCATTCAGCAGTGTGAGAAAAGTAGAACATGTTTTATTATGTTCAAAGGTGCAAGATAACTTATCAAGTCTTTAATTCACCATGTGCTTTACGGTACTATTTACCTAGATAACATTTTCAAATATAGCCAGAACATTTTAAATACGTAATGACATATCTTTATTGCAATATGTATTCTTCTGCATGATTCAGCAGAATATTGAGTAGTGTATTCAAAGTTTGCAGCCATATCAGTAACAGTTGGTAAATCTGGACAGGCAACATACTGAAATAACTTTCTCTCCTTACTACCTTCATATTCTGTTTCTAACTTTTTATTCTTTCTTCAAGAAGAGTACATAAATAAGCTTAAACACCTCTTGGTTATTGCTCCATTAAGAATGACTTGATCCACAATCTGCTGAGATCATCAAAAGACGACTGAAGTTTTGGATCAAGTTCTCCAAATGAACTGACTGAAAACACACTGTAGGCAGTTAAATTCAATTTGAATACGGTACTTCTCTCTCTTCCCCCTCCTGTAATACATTAACACATTTTCTGCCTTTGGTGAAAGCAATAAAATCTCAGCCATGGCTTTTTGCCACACTAATGTACATCAGAACTTGTTGACTTAACATGCAAATCTTGTCAAAGTTTGTCTCAAAATACAAACACAGAAAAACATGGAATAACATATTCAGCTTCTTCTCAGACTGCTTCTTTCAGATACATCACAGATTATTACAGAGAGCATTCGATTTTTTCAGTGTCACACAACATTTTTCTGGAAAGAAGATCACTAGCTAGAATACACGCATAGATCTCCTCTTAAGAAAATTGTTGTGTGTTACACTTTATGGAATATCCGAGACCATAAAATAAAGTAGCATAGTTTCAAGGCCTCTGGAGTGGCATGGGGAGGAGGTACACTCGTAAAAGTATTTATATGTTCATATGGAGTAGTTAAAGGGAAAAAAAAAATGAAAGCTCAGTTGCTTATCAAAGAGCTTTTAAGTTGTTAGAGATGTCCTCTTCCAAATATTTATACTTCGTCTGTTTCAGATTTTAGACATTTTTAACATTAATATGAAAATTGAAAACTTCAAGGCAGGGATTGTCTGGATTTCTAATTGTGGAATCATGGAAGATTGTGGCATCACGGAAAAACAGAGGTTGGAAGGGGCCTCAGAAGGCCATATAGCCCAAACACCTGTTCATAGCAGGTCCAGCCAGATCTAGTTGCTCATGTCTGTGTCCAGTTGAGCCTTCAACATCAAGGACAGAGAGTCCTTAGCCTCTGTGGGCACATTGCTGCAGTAGTTGATGGGCCTCATTAAGAAAATAAATATTTCTATTTAGTTGCAATTCACCTTGTTGAATCTTGTGTCTATGGTCTCTTGTGACATAGCACACCTACAAGAAGAGTCTGGCTCCATCTTCTCTACACGTCCTGTACAGGTGGCTGAAAACAACAATAAGGTCTCCCATTTGCCTTCTCTTCTTAAGGCTGAATAGACCAAGTTCCCACTGTTTGTATCAAAAATCTCCGTGAATAATTTGACTTTAGAACTCTTCAGGATGATGAGGACAAAATATGATGAAGTATTATTTCACGATGGCATAACTGGGATTTCTTAAATGATGTTAGAGAAAATGATAAACATGATTGTGTTAGGAGACTTGGGGAAAAAAAAAAATCTTAGATTATGCTCTTCTGATTAATTACAGAACTGGGAAAAATAGCAGTTAAAAAAAGATTTAAGATATTTCCTTGCAAAAGCATTACTCAGAGCCAGCTTTATTTTTTAAGGATGCAATTTTTCTGTCAGTCTATAATGTGGTACTGTGACTGGGTAATATATCTTCAGGCTTTACAGACTCCTGGCATGACATACTCTTTGAGCCAGTAGATCTTAATAGATCCTTCCACATTAATCCTGACTAATGACCAGATGAATAGTTAATTAAAAATGTTCCACACAGGCTTTGACACAGTAGACCATTGCAGCTTCATTGTGGTCCTTGCTTTCTAATAGATGAACAGAACTTAACTTGCATTTTTTCCATCAGATCATAATGGCTCAGAAAGTTCCTTTTCACTTTATCAGATCACTGATCTATGAACTAAACAGTATTCAAATATTTCTTGATTTGATTTACTATGGTATATGATCTCCTGTACCTTCACTGAATCCGTATAGTAAAAGAACCATTATGTCATTTCTTTAGTCACTGATCTAGCAGATCATTAAGAAGTTTTTCATTCTGCAGGCATTAGGCTTTAACGGCTTGATTTCTTCTAGTGTTCTGACTGCTGGTGCTCTGCACAGGGGTAAGCCCTTTGACACAAATGGTTCTTCAAGTGCAGTATGTACAGGATGAAACCATAGGCAGCAGCCCATATCAAGTTAAAATGGGTTCTTTTCTGTCTAAATAGAGCCCTGTTTTATCTCCTGAATTACATATTCACTGCCTTCTGATGACACTACACATTTTAAAAGTGCTGGCAGGTGTAAAAGATGTAAAATGACTGAGTTTTGAGTCATACCAGAAAATAATGTAGCCCTCCACTCCTTACTGAACTCTCACAAAGGTTCACTTATGGGTAAATTTTCTGCTAATGACCCATGGAAAACAAGGAAAGAACTCTGAATGGCAAGGGTAGCGTGACTGGTCTCAAATATCTACAGAATTCAGATTCAATCAGATCAAGATAGCAAAGGAACGGTCAAGTCTTCACAAAGGACTAGACCTGAATTTATTTTCCTTTAGGGAAGTCCACTGTGTTTCAGGAATAAATAGTGCTCTTATCAGCAATGATTCCATCTTGCTTCCTCTAGCCAAAACCACGTTGTTCTTTCTCCAGCTATGCAATTTTAGGCTACTTCTTTAAAAAACAATATATTTTACAAAAATACTTTCTCTAACTTCTGAAATTTCTGTGCTTCAATGCTGCACACAAGCAATACATGTAACCAGGGATTATTATTTTTGCACTATAAGTATTGTATTACAAAAAATTCATCAAGCCAGTATCATTGGGATGAAGGTCAAGCCAGTCACATTGGATCGTATCATTTGCCATGAAAATGCAGGGTACAATTTTCCTTTGCCAAAACTAATGGTCAGTTTCAGTGTTCACATTTTTTAACAAAAATTCAGTAAAATATTTTATCTTCAAGATTTTGTATGGCTCGAAACAAATACTAGATGATCAAAGGAAACTACAAGAAATCACATGGAAGATAACTGAGGAAAAACATTCCCATGATAGAAAACTCTTTATATAAAACATTGCTTAAATAAAATATATGCCTTAAGTGCCAAAATTTTCTTCCCTTTTGGTTCAAAAATATGTTCTATTTAATACAATGGTATTTTATGGAATATCTTTCTATAGTTTGGATGCTTCTCAGTGGAATCAAATGCACTAGTTCAATTAGGTGAGAGTTTCTTGAGACATATTTGCTCAATTGTAAAAAATAACATTGTAGAGAGCATTACCAAACCAGTAGAAATTAGGAAGATATGAGTCATAGTAATTAACTTCCTTCAGGACTCTCACGTGTCAGAACCTAAATGTTACTTCTTCATAGATTTTGCTAAGGTATAATATTCTACCTTCAGTTAATAGTAACAAATCCTCTATTAGTAAAGCAGAATATTTAGAAATATGATAAAGTTAATGCTCCAGAGAACTGAACAACTTCTAGGATTGATTGTTGTGCTACTTTGATGTCCAGGTTTAAGGCTACCTACACAGTTACGTTCCACTCTATTTTGCAACTCATTAAAGAATAAGAGTGACCTACCAGCAAAAGACATTGTCTTTCTTCCAGTAATAAAAAAATGCTACATTGGAAAACTACAGGGACACTGGCCAAAGAGCAATAAAGAGAGATCAGGACAACTTCTGAAACGTTAATGATGTCATTCTGCCAAAGTTTGTAAAAATGTGCTAAAATTTTGAGTATTCATTAATATGGCAGCTTGAGATTTACCTTATCTCATCAACTCCCTAGGCTAAGTTTTCACTTACCCAATATTTTTCCCAGACGGGATCTCAGTAGGATTATGAGAGATAAGAAGGAAAGACATACATTCCTTAGCCAAGAGATAATTAAACAGAGTCATCAAGGCCAGACCTCTGACTGGGCTGAGAAATCTACCACCAGATGTTGCAGATACATCTGTCTAAGTACTAAAAGGATCCTTCTCATCACAATATCTAAGCATTTCACAAATATTAATGGGTTTTCTCTCTGGGAAAAGAATATTTTTTCATACTAATATAGTACCAGATAGAGCTGGACAAATAACAGTAACAAAGTAGAGGTTTTTTTACTTTTGCATTTTGGTTTCTAACTTTTTCTGTCTGGTTCCTTTTGACATAGGGGAAAGAAAACACCTTAAGCTCTCNCAGTAACAAAGTAGAGGTTTTTTTACTTTTGCATTTTGGTTTCTTTTTCTGTCTGGTTTCTTTTGACATAGAGGAAAGAAAACACCTTAAGCTCTCCAGAGCTTTCAAATCTATAGACATCTAGTTACTTCCACATAGAAGACTTTTCTCCACAGTTCTATACCTGTTGAACAATTGAGCATGGGCAAATGGTGAACCATCTATTGATCATTCACTTCAATACATTTTTAGGCCTACGAGTCTTAGATAGTGTAGTGGCAGTAGCTGTGGCCTAAAGATTGAAAAACTGAAAGACAAATACCAGGGATCTTATTTATACATGTATATATATACGTATATATATTTACTAGCATAAAACAAAAATAGTATTAATAATTAAATATGTATTAAATGTAAATTTGTATGTAAATATATATTTTTTTACATAATTTGAAATGTGACTGTATGTATTTCTGATTACACATACAGGTAAATTATTTTTCCTCTATTTCATAATGCTTGGGAGTTGTCTTTCTTACATTTTTTGAATAGTTTGGGTTGGCCATCCTGAACATCCTGGCCTACAATGAACATGATAGAGAATAGATTGAGAGCAGCCATGAGGATAAGGACTTGGGAGTGTTGGTTGATAAGAAGTTCAACACAACTCAACAATGTGCACTTGCAGCCCAGAAATCCAATCATATCATATCATTTCAGTTGGAAGAAGCCCTCAGGATCGAGTCCAGTCATAACCTAACCTAACTCTGGCACTAAACCATGTCCCTGAGAACCTCATCTAAATGCCTTTTAAACATCTCCAGAGATGGCGACTCCACCACTTCCCTGGGCAGCCTGTTCCAATCGCTGACATCCCTTTCCATGAATCATTTTTTCCTAATATCCAATCTAAACCTCCCTGGCACAACTTGAGGCCATTTCCTCTTGTCCTGTCGCTTGCTACTTGGGAGAAGAGACCAACACCCTCCATGCTACA